>BMAU01008030.1:0-17776 GCA_019973935.1 Trichonephila clavipes
GAAAACAATGCGTTTTTATAACAGAACTTTTTAAGAATAAACGAATTTTTCGGTTTGCGTTACACAATTTGTGCAAATTTTTGTTTTTTAAGTACTGCTTCTCAATTAGTCTTTTAAAAGCACTTTTTTTTTTACGATTGATAGTTTTCCCCATTAATATTATTTGGGAAAATGCCTTCCAAGTTCAAAGCCTGGCTGAAGGTTAAGTTGTGAGTATGTTTTCCTCTAAAATAAGGAACACTTTTAGTATTAGATGTTAGTCATGCATTCAAATACAACATCGAAAAACTGCCCCTTGACCATACGTAAAGTTGCAATATGTTAAGATTTAATTTTATCATGTTTATATCTAAGCTAGATACTAACAACTGGTTAAAAGAAAAACAGATTTTTCATAAATGTTCTTCAGTTTTTTTTAAATCAATCGGTATTAATTTTTTCATAGAGTGTTTTACATATTTAAGTAATCATACAGAAATAGCTACTAAATTATTCTTTATATGAATTAGAACATCAAAATGTCAATTTCAAGAGTTACTGAGTATCTAGAATTATGTAGTCACGAAACTGTGTTTCGAAAATAAAAAGTTCGGTACTTGTAATTAGTATACTAATGGCGCGATGTTAGTTCATACGAAAACTAAATCAAACGCTAAGGATACAGATGGAATGTTTATGACAATTACTCCTGACTTATTTGCACCATCAACTATTATATAAGCGCATGATTCGTGAAAAATGCTCCATTACCCTTTTTTGTTACGTTTAGGGCTATCTATCTATCTATCTATCTATCTATCTATATATATATATATATATATATATATATATATATATATATATATATATGTATATATAAAAGAGAAAAGCAACTCATTCATTCACTCGTCATGGTATCTCAGGAGCTGTTAGGCCTACAGACTTGAAAGTTGGCATGCATGTTCCTTTTATTAAGTAGACATCCACTCAGAACGGTTTATCATAAATTAATGCCTATGGCGGAAGGATTGTGAGGCGTTGATGGGGTGAAAAGAGTTTTAAAAAAATCCCTTTTTCGAGTTACTAAAACTACGGTAAGGAAATGTAGTACTCACATGTTTCTTTTGTTGTGTTGAAAAATACTGAGAACGGGCCCCAAGGAAAATGAAGAGTGGTAGATAGGAAAAAGTCCATTTTTGATTTATTAGACTTAGACTTGACTCTAGAAAGCATATTTATTTTGTTGAGAAGAAATCTACTGAAAATGGGTTTTGCTGAAATCCAAGTTAGGGTAGGTGATTACAGAAGCTTAAAAGATAATTCTATCTCAATTTCAGAAATTCTAGTCCTTTTTATATCAAGAGGTGAGGTTTAAAAATGCTTAATGTTAGGAATTTGATATAGATTGATTTATATATAAACAGTATACTTATATTCATGCAACATCATTAAATAACCAGCGCAGTGGTTGGATAATTGCTAGTTTAAAAAAATGAATATCCCCCATTTTCGACGCATAATAATAACGAAAGCATTGCTTAACTTCTCATCATAACCAAGATCAAAAGAAAAAAAATTACTACACAGCGAAAAAACCTATTTATATTCCCATTCCTTTCTAAAGTACCAAAACCTATTAAATCGATGGTGGATATACAGACGAAGATTGAAGGCGAAATGGTTTTTTTTAAACAATTGCCATACACAATTACAAAAATTCTCCTCGCTTTCTTCTAAGATATAAAATAACAATACTTCTAGAAATCGATATTTAAACTGTCACCTTCTTCTAAAAAATGTAATAAATAATAAACAGATCAAGAAACTAAAATTATAAAGAGAAATTAAAATTTAATTAATTAATTTAAAATTAAATTAATTAATTAATTTTTTTCATATAATCCACCAATACTTCATTGGAGAGTGAGTGAGCATTTACGTCGTTTTATTCAGCTACTCTAGAGCTTCTGGAGACGGACAGCATCATTTTGAGCAATGGTCAAGTGACGAGGACGACACCGAGCTGGCACCCCCTCTCCTAACTACTACAACACACCATCGGGAGGACGTTTCACCTCTCAATAGATTTCACGGGCATCTTTTACCTAGAGGTGGGTCTCCAGCTGTACTAGGCTCGAACTCGTGACATGCCGCCCACGAATCCTTTACCTTGACCCCAATATGCCATTAGAGATGCCATCTAAATCATATTATATATATATAAAGGAAACTAAAAACGTTGACTTAATATAATTACATTTAAGATTTCACAGTAAATATATATGAAAAATGTTGTAACATTTGTGTAATAGATAGGTCCCTAAGTCATGTAAGACATATTATAGCAAGGAAATAGTGTTATGCTAACATCAATACAAAATTAGCTTTAACGTAAATATTATTCATTTTTAGGGGCTTTTGTCGTCCTGTTCCGTACACGACCTTTGTCTACGATGAAGTCGAGGTGGATCAAGTGATCACTGTAAGTAAAATAGTCGTCAGCTTCCTCTGATTTCATTTTCAAACTGTAGAGAAAATTTTTTGAAAAAAATTCAAGATATTAGTAAATGTACAACCTTTACTCAAAGAGAAAAATTTGATCCTGATTTAACAGTCATAATCAGGCTTAAAGTATAATGAAAACAAAAGTAAAAGTTTTTAAGAAGATGTTTCCAATATCTTTCTAAGCCAGCGTTTCTGAAACTGTGGAACACGCCCCCTTTGGGAGCCGTTATAACCTTAGAAAGAGGGGGTGCAAGCATATCAAAAATTCGGAAATAAAAGATTTAAAATTTGTAAATGTACATAAAGGAAGCAAAACAAAATACATTCTGACATAATAAAAGTAAAATACACATTAACAATGATATAATATAAATGCATCTTTTCAGCACAATGTATTTGATAGTTAATTTATCAAAACTAAGTTAAGAACAAGATTAATAATTACTACTGACTCCCATGGGATTGCCATATACCAAACTATACACAAAATTTGATACCTATCTTGATGATTTTTTGTACGGTTTATAATTAATGTCATATTGTAGCTTTAGCATCAAAGTAGGTTGTTTTTTTAAATAAATTCATTGTTACTGTAGTGAGGGGGCTCAGTGCAAATTATTATTGAAAATAACGTCGCAAGTATTGAATGTTTGAGAAGCACTGTTTTAAGCCATTGCGATTGGAGATCATTCCAGAATTAACTGAAGGATGTTGATGGTGCAGGTTTGGACATTCCGTCCTTCACCATTCGCGTCACATAAGTGGGAATATATATATTCCTCCTTTACAAATCTTATTTCCCTTTTTTCCTCATCATTCAAGAGATAACTAATAACATGAACTCCTCATTTTAATTTCGAAAATGAAAAAAAAAACAGAAATATATTTAGAATTAAGAATACTTAATGTTTATTTAAGCTAAATTGCAAATATTTAAAAATAATAAGATAAAAAAGGTCACTAAGAATAAACAGTTACGATTTTATATCACCATCTCACACATCACAAATGAAATGAGACAGAAAGAACGGCATTATTTTTAATATCATTAAAGTTGAAATCATTTTCAAACACAAGCATTTTATTTTTTTTTTCGCTTTTCCTTTTCATTTATCTTTTAATCCTTTTATAATCCTTCTACGGATACTTTTGCCTGAGGAGACACGGTACGATTCAATCAAAAAATAAAATAAAATTTTCTCTAGCTGACTTTTTTTAAATTCTTTTTTTCTTCTAAAATCTTATAACATTTTTAACACTTCTAAGAAACCAGAGCTATGATAACTTTTATGTTCGCTTTTATTCACCTCTTAGCAGCAAATAAATTTTTCAAACTGATTTAACTGAGAGAAAAAAAAACATCACTAATTTTTCTTCTTATCAAATGTTAAGTTTTTTTGTCTGTTGGTTCAAATGTTTTCAAATTTTTTCTAACTGTTGCTATTAATAAGCTGGAATGCGTTTTTAAGTCAAGGAAATACTATTTTTCTGTAAAAAAGGTTAATTTAGAATTGATACATTTTCAAAGAGTTATAATTAAGTACTTATTGAAAAAGTATTTCACGAATATCAATCGTGTTGTATTAAAATCCAGGGCTTCGAACAGGAATTGAACCGAAAACAGGAAAATACCGTTATTTTGATCGGAATAAAAACCGGAACTGAACCGAAAAAATATCTATTTATTTCGGTTCGATATATAATCAGTTATTTTTTTTGTTACTGTAACCAACTTATCAATAATTTCTAATTTAACATCAACCATATAATTGTCATCATTATATGTATATTGCTTCTCGATTTCTAGTTTTCATGTTCACTTGCACATTTTATGGTTCAATTTGGCGTGAAACTACTTGTATAGGCAGATTTAATTCAGTTGAATGAACTAGAAGCAAAGATGTGTGTGTGTGATTTCTTAAGAAAAATATCATCTACTGTATCGACTAAAAAAAAAAATCTTCTAAATTTTGATAGAATTTTATTTTTTGCTTATAATACAAATATATTTTTAGTATAAAAATAAGGATATACATAAAAAATATATATATTAATTCGGAATTGAACCGAAAATATTTTTTTTTTTTGTGGAACAAAAACTGGAACTGAATTGATATATTTTTTTAGTTGAACCGGTACGAAAAAAAAGATGTCTAGATACTTACTATATGTCTAGATACTTACAAACTTTTGCTATAGGTAGTTCGACGTACTTGTAAATCAACCTTCATGCGTGAATGTCAATTATTGCAGGATATTTTGCATTTTAAAATCACTGCATAAATTTTTCGACGTTCCATCAAAAAGTTACATAATTAAACTGTTTTGTGTGCAATGAGCACAAAAACTGTTTTATAATATATGCATACAAATGAAGAAACCAAAAAAATTGTGGAGAACATTAAATCATTTTTTTTAAATTGTAGCATGTCCCCCTTTTCTTTTCACTTTAACGTAACTTTATATTTTTCTTCTTTACAGTACAACTGCTCTCACTGCGACTACCGAAGCCCCATTCTAAAGGAGTTTCGATGCCACCTCATCACGGTGCACAAAATATGAGTGGAGGTGAGGCGCACCTTGGACTCCCACGGGCGCCCCCTCACCTATTTTGGGTATGCACCCCCACCCCTGATGACACTGTCCATGCAGAAACAATACCATCATGCATGTAAGTACAGGACATATATTTAAAACTATTTTAGAATTTTTACTGTTAACTGATGAATTGAAGACATTACTCTTAAACTATTAATATCGTGAAATAATAAAAATTCGCGGTCATCGTGGGCTTATTTTCAAAAATATCAAAATTGAACAGTAAAATTTTTAATTTAATGATTTTTTTTCATATTTTTCTGCATAAGTTAAATTTAGAAAGCTATTTTTTGAATGTTCTAAAATTTTTATGTAGTTCACATCACCGGTCACCAAACTTTTAATCTCACTGACAAGTAAATTCAAAATTTAAATCCCGTGCATCACTAATAAGATTTTTTAAGTATGAAATATATTTATAAAAAAAATGTGTTCTAAAAACACAGTCAATGCATCTCAAAATATAACTTAACGGGATGAGTGAGTATATTTCACGTTTTTCTAGAGACCAGCAAAAATTTCTTGTGGACCACAACTTTGGCGACCTCTAGAGTATACGACTACGCATCAATTCAGTTCATCACTTTTATATATATTTGAATTAAAATAAACATAAACTTAGTAAAATGTTTTCTTTTTAGGTGTCCAGAGGCTATCTTTTCATTCGTGTTCTCAAGAAGCTGTTTGGACTACTACTCAGGGCTCCCCAATCGTCATATCAGCATCTATTGGCAAAACATCGTATCAGGTCATTGGCTGTTCGGACCACGAGCTTCGTCATATCAGTCGCTGCCGTAACATCATCAAGTGTAGCTATAGCGCTGCCCTTCAGTTGCTGTTTGGACTAAAAGTTTAGTCACATCAGTCGCTACCTAATTACCATCAAGTTTGCTTAAAACGCTGCTCTACAGTGGCTGTTGGGACTGCAAGTTTAGTCACATCAGTTGCTGCCTACACATCAAGTGTACTTTCAGTGATGCACTTCAATGTCTGTTTGGTTTACAAGTTCAGTCACATCAGTCACTGACTGGATATATCAAGTATACAGCGCTGCACTTTAGTGGATGTTTGGACCACAACTTTAGTCACATCAGTCACTGGCTGGACATATTAAGTGTTTTTACACCACTGCATTTCAGTGGTTGTTTGGATTACAAATTTAGCCATATGAGTTGCTGCCTGGACTCCATCAAGTGTACTTACAACACGTCACTTTAGTAGTTGTTTGGACTACGTCGTATCTTTTCGTCGTATCTTGCTACCTGAACTCCATCAAGTATACTTACAACACGTCACTTTAGTAGTTGTTTGGACTACGTCGTATCTTTTCATCGTATCTTGCTACCTGAACTTCCTCAATTGTACTTAAAGCTAGGTTTGGATGAAGTGATTACTGGCAATCAAGAACTGTTTGATATACATACTTTTTATATCATTATCTATTTGGATAATATCTCATTAGCGGCTAATTTGACTGCTCGGTTTTTCCTATTAGTCGCTGTTTGAACTCCGTTGAGAGTACTCTTAGCACGGCATTTCAGTGGTTGTTCGGATTGAAAATACTTTATTATATTATCTGCTCTACGAGCTGCGAATGTTACATCTATCAATTTTTGTTGAAACTGCTAATAAGACCTTATCAGCAACACTCCTTTCTGAATTAAGAAACCTTTCCAGGAATAAATTTTTAAAACTTTCACTTTTCAATTGAGAAAGGTCAAGCTGAAATGAAGTAACTTTTATATTTATAATATGCTATAGTAGAATATAACAAGAAAAGGAAATTTAAAACGAAGCATATAAAGGTTTTCTCAATAAAATTCAGAATGCGTACAATATAAGATATCTCTAGAGTGACTAATGATAATGGGCCTGAAAGCTATTTAATATTACCTTATAGTAAATATTGACAAAAGGAGAGACATAAAAATCTATTTGAGGAGTAAAAAAACTTTTATAATCAAAATAGTTTTAAGTCTGAATGATTTCTGCAAAGCAAGTAAATGAAATTATATGTGTACCAAAAAGTTGTGATTGAAAGCAGTGTATGCTCTGATTTGTGTTAATGTTAATATGAACAGGATATACTACCATTCTTCTTAAACACTCTTGAGAGAGCTTTCTTAAAGAGACGAAAAGATTTCACATGTTACGCCTATTTATAAGTGACTATATGCAATCTATAGTTTTTGACATGACGTTGCAAATTTTTCATTCATATTTTTACCATTTTTTAGTTTTATTTCAAATATTGAAAAAGAAACATTCATTAAAAATTCATGAGATAGAGGTGCTTTGATTACTTCAGTGTAAAGAGTTGGAATAATGGGGTAACAAGTGTTTGCTTTTTAAGTCAACAAATCAACACAAACTTCCTTGCTAAGAAAAAAATGTTTAGAGAAATTTTGGATAACAGAAGCAAAAAACAAAATAACAAAGGTAGGAAAACTAGCAGTAAGAACAATCCTGATTTCACATTACGTTTTTTTAAAAATGAAATACGAAACTCTTCAAAGCGGTAGTTTTGCAACAATGGAAAACTATACAAACACGAACTGAAGGATATGGCTCCGAAAAGATTTCTGAGAATTTGAAGACTAAAATCCTCTCATAGGTAATTTTTGTTGACAAATTATCTGCCTTTAGCAGAGTGAAATGTATTTAAACTACAAGAAAAGGAAAATCATGAAACTAAGAATAATTTTAAACTCCAGAGAGAAGTAATCATAAACTAAACAAGAACTTATTTCCTCTACTGTATTAATTTACATTTCTGAAAAAAATTAACAATCAATTTTTGTGTGTGTATAAAATACTATTCTGTAACACTAATATCGATTTCCCATATAGAAATAAAAATTTAAAATTTCTCATTTCTTTCATTTGTCATTTTTCATTATATACTATGATTAACTCTGTATGACGCAAATAAAACGTTTATTGAAATGAAATCGTAAATGAAATTTCTAGAATTATACAATACCTCTAATTTCTTTGTATAAATATTTTGATACTTATTGAAATGTACTTTTGAGGGAAAGTGTCTGGAAAAAATATTTATAAAATGTGTTAAACATGGTACAATTGATTTTAAAATAATATTATATTATTCATCTCCATAATAATTTTACATATTAACAAAAAGCTACGAAATACACAATAAAGCTCATTGATATATTGCCTTGTTTACCTCACAAAATTTACCTGATCGCGTGCCTATTTGCACAGGCATGGGTTCGATTTCTGTCCTTTAACTCCTGCAATAATTGAGGGACCCTGACTTCACGAAACTCAACAACTTGAAGAGACAATCTTTACGTATCGTACGTCGTACTAAGCAAACTTCTACCGTCGTTGAATTGAACAACCGAGAGAATTTAAGCAAATGAAAGTTAGAGAAGGAGACTGACCCCATTTTTCTTCGTTGTGTGAGACTCTATCTTTACAAGGGTCAATTTTCCAAAAGTGCACAGCAAATAATATGGTTCATCTCGCATTTACAAAACGCGTTTCGTATTCGTATCTCTTTTTTAAACAGTTGAGGACTTTGTGTGTGGGTGCATATATCGTATATATATGCACTCACAATTTGAAGCATGGGCAATTCTAAGCCTTACATTGCAATGTGGGCCGTGGGTAGCCTAGTAGTTAGAGCATCGGACTCCAGACCGGAAGGCCTGGGTTCGATGCTCGAAGTCACCAAATACCCTCCGAGTGCACACGGAGTACGTGCTCGTTAAATCAGTGGGTCCGTAGTCTTGTGGGCTTATTCACTAGCGCAGGAACTGGAGAATATTTCCCTCCCCTTCAGTTCACTTGCTGAAATTGTGGAGGTGGAGATAGAGGTCGTGTCGCCATCTATCGTCCTTTCGGGGAAGTTTCACTGAGCTTAAATCGCACTGCCACCTGTATGGTGCTCAAGGCCAACGACAGGCGTACCTCCTGCCCATGCCACGATGAATTTCGTGGGCCTCGTTCTGACTACGTCAGACAGGTGGCATTAGCCACATCAACAACAACAACAACATTGCAATGTTGACTTCGGTGTTTATGGATTATCTTTTAAGGCAACAAATTTCACATTGCCTCGCTAATCCCTGTTCTTTATCCAATATTTGCAAGAATCTAAATTCCTGCCTTCAATAAAAAAATTCCCACCATCACTACAAAGAAAATTTTAGATGAGAAGTATTTCAAAATCATATGGACAAACTGCATCTATTAAAAGCGCTAGCACTAATTATCTTACAATAAGAAAACTGAGATGGAGGAAGAAAATATCACAGTGCCCCTACAATATACGGGGAAACCGGTTATGGCCAAATTTCGGTAGTCCGACCGGTGAACGGGCAAACCAGTTAAAAAGTTAACTCGGTTTGATCACATACTCTTTAAGAACCCCCCCTTTAATTATTATACCGTTTTGCTTTTGAAATAATCGTATGTCAGAAAATCGCGAATCTAACAATTGAACCGGTTTGCTGAAAGTGTAAAGAGTTACTTTTTATCAACAGACGATAGTTGTGTTCCATATTTTACGTTCAGCTGGCAAAATTTTAGCTTTGTTTACAAATACAACGAAAACAAGTCTTCTTTTTATTTGTCGTGAAAAGGCAATAATCAGTATATTTCTAATTGCTGGAATACAAATGTTTGTATTAATGTTTAAATAATTGTAAAATAGAAAAAAATGTATTAATTATACTCTATTTATGTGGCTTCTTTGATTTCGTTACCTGCATGATTGTGCGGGGTTGGGCGTTACTAGAGTCTCTACCGCTGTAAAGGTAAGTACTCACCATGCGAATTTGCTTTTCTGTTTCAATAATTTTGATGAAAGCCTACACGAAAATGAAATATATAGTTATATAATTAATACCAAATTTTCTTTGGGATAGCCATGGATGAGTCCCATTTTTACTTTTTCTCCCTCTCTCTTTTGCAATTAATTTTCTTTTCCATGCATTTATTGGGATGTATGCATTTTTTTTCTCTCCAGGGGTATCTGCATCCATATCTGTTTCCCCCTCCAAAAGAAAGTCTAAATTTTCCGGCGGTAGTGTGTTAGTATGGTGTGATTTAAATATATATTGTTACGTAGAGATCCGGGTTCGTGGATTTTATGCAAAACAATCACAAAGAAAATAAACAGTTCTTTAAGAGCGATGTGAATTTATAATCGAAATTCTCTAATCCTTTAAATACAGGATTCAGCCGCAGTATTCACAGGCGATATATCCGAAGGTCTTCACATCTTCAACAGCAATCAAACACAATCACCAGTGTTTAAAAATACCGGTAAGTAAAGATTATTCACAAGCACAGCCGAGCTAATCGCTAGTCAAAACAATCCTCACTACTCTCTGGCTTAATCAAGACTCATCCCCGTATCGGCGAGCACCTACTTTTATAGGCGCGATAGAATCTTCTAGAAATGTAACCGCTCGTGTCATTGAACGTGATACTAGTGGAGAGATCTACTACTTTCTAGAAGATTCCAGAGGGTTCCGAACTCACCAACATGGTCGCCAATGACGTCAAAATAGTCGCCAAATTGGTTGCCAACATGGTCTTCAAAAATGATGCCAACTTGGTTCTGCCGCCAAGATTTCGCCAAGTTCTTATTGAATCGCCATTATAACGTAAGGGGCGGCTTTGCTTGTGAATAGTGTACAATTTTAAAATGAGATAAATATAACATAGAGTAATATAGATGCATTAAACACTCAAATACAAATTATTTACACTATTTGCACAAAATTCGTAACAATATATATATATATATTTAAATAATAAAATTTTCTGATACATTTTATTCTTTTCATGGAATTCTGTGTTATTTTTTAACCCGAAACTTTTTCGGGTGTCTAAAAGGAGAAGAATTCTCACAGAACAAATTTTTCAATTGATAAATAAATCAGATTGAACTTAGATCAGAACTTAGTGATATCTCAGATGATGACAATACTGCGAACAAAACATATGAATCGCGTATACTGGTAGGAGAATCAAGTTCAGATGAGAGCAACGAAGAAACATATGGGAATATTAGAATTAGAAAGACAATTTTGGATCGTTCTTTACCTTACAAGTCTATTGAACACTTTCATTACATTGATTTAGCTGTGGCAAATTCTTGGTTTCTGAACAAAAACAAAATGCAATACCAAAACCAAAATTCCTCCAAAAATCAAAATGGATAAGTTAAAACTTGAGTTAGAGATAGTTGAAGCGTTGTCGGTCTCTCCTCATATTAACAAAAGTATTTTAACTGATGATGAAGATAAAAGTGTTGTAGTTCCACTCGCAAAATGATCGAAGCGTTATAATTCACCTTCTATTCATGTAATGGCTTTTATCCTGGCCACTCCAGGATAAAAGTCTTGGCATGTATAGCCATTTTTTATGTGTTGATAACATTTCAAGGTCTCGCAAGTGTAGATTTGAAAAACTACGAATGCAGTTTGAAAACATATTGTGAAATATGCAATGGTTATTTATACTGATCAAAAACAAAACAAAAGATTTTTCAATAAAGAGATTAATGAATTAATAAAAGAGTTAATTATACATCAATAATTTCTTTATTTGTAACAATTTTAGTTGAATTAAGATTGTTTCTTTTATCAAATTAGAGCTAAAAATGTATAACTCATAAAATTGCATGGTTGACCTGTTTTACTGATTGTGCGGGTACCGTCTGCATTCCGGGTGAGGGGGGGAGAGCAGGAAATTTTTTATTATTTTTCCCAATATCATTGGGATCCGTATAGTATTAATAACCAGAAGAATTTAATATTTGAAGATAAAAATAATTCGGGTTTTAAAGGGATAATGATGGAAAAGAATGCTTCTTTTTTCACTTGCGTTCAGTTCCTATACGTTGCCGTATCTTGTTCCAGAGATGGTCCAAAATTGCATCATGTCAATTTTTACCCTATCCCTGTTAGAAGTTTTATAAATCATGCGCACTGCAAGTCTGATAGGATACCATTGTACTTAATATTGTCTTCCTAAGTGTATTCAAACACTTTAACCTTTCCAGGTGTCGCATTGTCCTACTGAAATTCCCCAAGTCCGTCGAAATGCACAATGGACATGAATGGGCGCAGGTGATCAGATAAGATGCTTACGTACCTGTCAGAGTCGTACCTAGAAGTATCAGGGCCCCATATCACGAAAACTGCACTCGCCCCATACCATCACAGAGCCTCCACCAGCTTGAACAATCCCCTGTTGACATATAAGGTCCATGGAGTTTTGAGATTATCTTCTTACCCGTACACGTCCATCAGCTCGATTTAATTGGAAACGAGACTCGTCGAGACTTGTTTCTTATCATCAACATTCTAATATTGGTGTTGACGGGCACAGGCGAGGCGTAACGCTTTGTATTGTGCAGTCAATAAATATACATGAGTGGAATTTCAGCTCCGAAAGCCCATATCGATGATTTTTCATTGAAGGGTTCGCATGATTGACACTTGTTGATAGCCCAGCGTTAAAACCTTCAGCAATTTGCGGAAAGGTTGCACGTGTGTTACGCTTAATGATTCTCGTCATTCATCGTTGATCCCGTTCTTATATGATCTTTTTTCGGCAGCAGCGATGTCGTAGATTGAATATTTTACCGGATAAAGTTAACTTTTTGTAAGGAACCGCTGCCTGCACCTGGCAACAGGTCGAACGAGGGACGATATAGAGAAAAGGATCTGGCAACGACGGAAGAAAAAAAGGTCGGAACGAAGGAGAGGGTGACGAAAAAAGCCGGGGTGGTGAAAAGTAGACACGGCTGAACGATGTATCGTAATCTTGTAACATCTCAAGATATTCTTTATTTTAAGAAATGTCCCATAGGAGGTGTTGGAATAAACAGTGGGACAAAACCCTGTCAGCAGTTATTTTCTTGTCACAATGCGAACACGATCAGAAAAGAACTCACGAGTTTACACTGGTGTCAGAAGTGGGTTGCAATGGAGCAAAAGTTAAAGGAACAAAATATTTCAAATTGATCGGTGTTCGTACCACAAAGTTGTGAACAAGGTCTAGTGGACATTCAGTTTGAAAGGAAATTTTTAACAAGGAAATAGAATTCTGCAGTGTATCTTCAAGTTGATGACCACGTGCATCCCGGGAATTGCCTTGCAGCAGTTTCAAGTGAAAAAAAACAAGACCTTCTTCATATGGAGTTTTACCATCACCTGCCGAGTTGGGATATGAACGAACAGATGTCGTATTTTTCTTCATTTTCTGATGAATGGAGCCGTGATCTGAAAAGTGTTCAAGTACTGAAATAGCTTTCATGTCGAGGTAGGTGGCTATTGTTCCCCTAAGTTAAAATATTGTGTGAATATTTAAAAGAGTAATGGGATGCAGTCATATTTAATTTGGTTTTTTAAAAAATAAAATAGAAAAAGCAGATATATCTGAGAAAAGAAAATTTCATTGGTTTATTGCAATATTCTATGTTGTTGGATTATTGTGTAGATGAAATAAGAAAATTGTGTACTTATTTTACCTGGAAATAATAGGGTATTGTAAATATTTTAAATATTGTAAAATATGGTATTTAGAGTTCTAGTGTTAAACTATAATTTCTTTTTTATCATCATTCTTTACTGCTTTGAAGTTGTCTCAAAAATTAAAATCTGGGTATAGAAAGTGTTTTGCATAACAATTCAGTTTGCAGAATTAAAAAAAAAAGAATTAGATTAATTTATCTTGAAATAATGGTTGCGAAAAATGTATGTTTGAGTGGGTGAAAAAATACCCATTAAAAAAAAATGTGTATATGTATTTCAAGTAGACGGACTTCCTGTTAAAATGTTGGAAATAAGAGATTTTGTAGGTTATTTATGACTCAGAATATATGGCATGTTTTTTTTTTTGAATATTATATGATAGTTTTTCATTTTAAGCAAAAGTGTTGCAATTTGTCAGTTAGTTGATAGTTTAATGCAATCTGAGGTTATTTCCTTTGCTCGTAATTTAGGATGTATATGTATATTGGTTTTTTGTTTCCTGCATAAGATTCTTCTTTTAATTAAAAAAAAAGAAACTAAGAGTAGATTTATGATTTGAGAAATAATTCTATGGTAATGTAGCTAAAGTATGTTGTTAATTGTGTTTTTTTTTATTTTGAAAAAGGTTCTGCGTTCTGATTAGTAACAAATAACTGTGCCTCATATAAGTTTTATTGTAAACATATTTCGTATTGTGTTTCTGGAATTTGAGTACTCTTAGAAAAAACGAGTAGAATTTTTCTTGCTTGTTAAATATATAGTACTAGGTCATTTAAGTGTTTGTAGTTAAATTTGTCAGAAGGTAATTTGGCATTAGGTTTAGCTTGATTAAAAATGGCATTTCTCATTAGAAGTAAGAAAATTGACTTAATTCAATTAGCGCGGGACTTAGATGAGTCACCTGATCCGTCTATGTCTAAAATTGTTTTAAGGAATTTAATAATCTCTAGTAAATATTACAAGGAGGAAGAGGCAGAAGAGTTATTGGAAGCTATTACAGCCGAAAGGTTAGAGACAGAACAGCAGCAAAAACTAGAACAACAAGAACAATTATCAATTGAAAAATTACGCTTGGAAATAGAATTATCTAGGAACGCTAATCAGAGTGCTACTCAAAATAATGGTCAAACCTCACGTGTAAAATCTTTAGATGAAATAGTTAAAATGGTTAGGCTTTTAACTGTAAAGGTACCCAATAAATCAGACGGGTGGGACTATTTCTTTTCTAGTCTTGAAAAGGCTTTCGCTAGTGAAATGGTTAGCGACGAGTTAAAACCGAAGGTTTTGTTATGCATGTTAGGAGACAAAGTGTCAAACTTATTAGTTAACCTAGGCGAAGAAGAATTAAAAGATTACGAGTCTTTAAAACAGGTTGTGCTCAAAGAGTATGAACCCTCTCCAAAAATATGTTTAGAAAATTTTAGAAAGGCCAAACGTAACTCTGACGAAACTTTCTCTCAGTTTGCGTCCCGTTTAACATCGATGTGGTTATACTACTGTAAGTTAAGAGAAGCGAATGATTTTGAGTCAGTTAATCAACTGATCGTAGCAGATAAAATGTTTGAAATGTTGGATTCTGAGAAGGCGACCCATATTGGTGTGCTCCAAGGGGAAGAATGGTACAAACCCAGGGACTTGGGCAAACAATGTGATATATTTTACGCTTCCAAAGGGAAATCCTACGATGAACCTGAGAGAGCTAAATGGAATGATAGTAAAAGGAGAAGTTTTAATGGTAGTTGGGGTAAACGGCCATTTGGGGAGAAAAAGACAGATAAATTTTCTTCTAGGAAAAACTTTGATAAAGGTAAAGTAACTGAAATAAAAAAAATCGCTTGTTTCACCTGTGGATCAGATAAACATTTTAAGCGGAATTGTCCTAAAAACAAAGGGGTTGATAATAAAAGACTTAATGTGAATAAGGTGTCAACGGAAGGGACAGAATTAGAAGATGGAACGGTCATTGCTAGAGTTGATTTGCTAGGTAAAGTCATTCCTAGGCGGGCTATTGAAGACAAATTAAGTAAATTAGTGAAAACATCTATCAGTGTAGATGGGAAGTTAGTCCATGCGTTAGTGGATTCTGGTACGGAAATTACTGTTATCAAGAAAGACGTAGTTCCCGGAATAATCGGTTGAAGGAGCTTCCACGATTTATTTGAAAGGTATTTTCGGTCCAGCGGTTAAATGTCCTTTAGTATATGTTCCAATTGGTCTTGCTACCGGTGGCCAGGTTAATGTGGTGCACCAGCAAGTGTTATGTGCTTTGGCAGAAGTTTTGGTAGAAGACGTGTTGCTTCCACCAGATGTTTTGGATATGTTGGGAGGAGCCCAGAGTGAAGAGAATTCACTGGCTCAAAGCTCTCAGGACCTGAGGGTTGACTCAGGAAATGTAGATGAAACCGAGGTTTCATTGGGTATTCTGCCAGAGAAAGCACAGGAGCACATTGAGGATTCTCAAAGGAATATTACTTCATGTCGAAATGAAGTGGGAACATTGGGCACTAAGGATGAGGAGGTGACCGCTGAGATGGATAAAGGAATCATGGTGGCTGATAGTTTTCGTTCCGAACAGGAGTGTTGTGCCGAGTTAGCATTGGTTTGGAAGTATGCTAAGGAAGGCAAAGGAAACTACTATGAAGTAGATGGATATCTCTATTTCGTAGGGATAAAATACTCGGGGAGAGTATTGGGCAGCTGGTAATTCCGAAGTGCAGAAGAACTGAGGTGTTGAAACTAGCGCATACTTCAGTGTTCAGTAGTCACATGGGTCCCAAGAAGACGCTTGAACGAATAAAGTATTCTTTCTTTTGGGAGGGTCTGAGGGCCGATGTGAAGAAATTTTGTGAGTCATGTAAAGAATGTCAGCTCACTCGATCGGTTAGGATTAAAGACCGATCATCCAGTACACCTGTGGCAAGGCCTGAATTGCCATTTGCGGTGGGGAATATGGATCTGATAGGTCCAATTGATCCGCCAAGCTTAAAGGGACATAAATATGTTTTATGTCTGGTTGATCAGCACACTAGGTGGGGCGAGGCTGTGCCGTTGACTAGTCTCAGTGCGAAGGTAACCTGTGAAGCTTGGTTAAACATATTTTAGAGAACCGAGATTTATCTTTTGTCCAAAAGGGAAGGTTTTGTAGAAAAGAATAGCGCAGCATCGTGGGTCACGGTACTGGATTTGTGGAAGTGGTATTTCTGTCGTTCTCTCACGAAGGGGTATGCCACGTGCGTTATGCCGTTTGACATTTACATGACTAAAAAAGTGAGGTTTAAGATTGAATACACTTCTTATGGATGTAATTTAACGGCTCAGGTTTTAAGAATGTTAGAGCAGTTTGTTGTATCTCGAATAGTCGACATAGACATTCTGATGCAAATTTGGAAAAATCGTGTAAAACAAATTAACTTTGTATTAGAATGGATGAGATGGGTTGGGTCGGAAATCATACCGGCCAAAGGCAAATTAGAGCCGTAGGAAAGTTTTTACTGAGTACTTAATATGGATTTAGTGAACTCATTAAGCATTCATTCATGAGTTAATGAAATAAACATTGTCTTGATTAAGATAAAAACTGTAATGTATATATTTAGTGTGTTTTCTGTGTTTCTGTTTGCAATCCCATTACAGTTTAGATCTTTCTGGGAACATAGTCACTTATTTTAATTGGGTGAACTATTTATATTATTTCATGTGTTTGTTTAAAGGAACTATCACTAGAACAATCATCGAAACTATTGACTGTTGCAATTATTGTGTGTTCTGTTTGTGAACTTTCTGTTTCACGGTTTGTGAATTTTCTGTTCCTGGTGTCTGAAATGGTAAAATCAGCCACAAGGGGCAAATTTTACTCTTAGGTGGGGCGTGTAAGGAACCGCTGCCTGCACCTGGCAACAGGTCGAACGAGGGACGATATAGAGAAAAGGATCTGGCAACGACGGAAAAAAAAAAGGTCGGAACGAAGGAGAGGGTGACGAAAAAAGCCGGGGTGGTGAAAAGTAGACACGGCTGAACGATGTATCGTAATCTTGTAACATCTCAAGATATTCTTTATTTTAAGAAATGTCCCATAGAAGGTGTGGAATAAACAGTGGGACAAAACCCTGTCTGCAGTTATTTTCTTGTCACAATGCGAAAACGATCAGAAAAGAACTCACGAGTTTACACTT
>BMAU01008031.1:0-47753 GCA_019973935.1 Trichonephila clavipes
ACCCTAAAATCATGGTTATTTTTAAAATTGACATTTTTTTAGTTTTATTTTATAGGTCATCTTATTTGCTTTATAAAAAATACCACAATTATTTCCATCATTTAGAACAAAAACTAAAAGTGTTTTATTAAAAGCACATTCCATACATAAGGTGTAAAACTTTAAAATGCGTTGCTTTTTTTTTTTCTCTAAGAGTTCAAACGTGGGGGACAGATATTGCTAAAAAAAGTTTGAAATAATAATTTGCTGAAATTTTGCGTATATTCCGAGTAACAGAAGAAGTGTTTTAACCTTCATATTTTCAATCATCATTTATTACCAGAACACGGTTCTTTTATGTAGATATGATCACTGTTTTTTAAGCAATTTCAATAATAGCCAAATAAAGTGCTCTCGTTTTTGTAAAAATTAAATTTTCTCTTGTTCTGAAGGTCATTCTTCAAGGAATAGCAAAGTAATACATCGAAATTGAAAAATTTTCATTTACTACTTGTACAGATTAGTGGTAATTTTTTGTCCAATTCTTACTATTTTTTTAGTAGTAATAACTTATTTTTCTATTCTTATTTAGCCTCTTTTCTTAAAATGTACTAAATAATCTAAAACCCTCAAAAATTCATATCTCGATTTTTTTCTAAAAAAATCGCAAAGTTGTCGGGATAACTTAAATGAATATATGCGCATCAACGTTAGTTAATAAACTTTATTTAATACTTTTCATATATTTTGCAAAAAACCTTTTGATCAGCTCTAACTCTTATACATGGGACAAAAATTTGAATTAATTATTTTTAATTTAAAATCATACATAGAACAAAGAATTTTTCATATCCCCCTTTTATTTTAAATCTTTACTGTAGGCATTGTTTGATAGTTATAGTAGCAATTAATTAATTATGTAGCACAATATTATTCAACAGTTTTTACAGATTTCTAATATCTTCTGAGACAATGTTGAAAGAAAACTTTATTGAAAACAATGCGTTTTATAACAGAACTTTAAGAATAAACGAATTTTGGTACTTGCTTTACTACAACCCAGCAAATTTTGTTTTATTTTCTTCTCAATTAGTCTTTTAAAGCGCTTTTTACGATTGATAGTTTTCCCCATTAATATTTGGGAAAATGCCTTCCAAGTTCAAAGCTTGGCTGAAGGTTAAGTGATTCTGAGTATGTTTTCCTCTAAAATAAGGAAATACACTTCTAGTATTAGATGTTAGTCATGCATTCAAATACAACATCGAAAACTATCCATTGACCAAATAACGTAAAGAAGTTGCAATCTGTTAAAATTTAATTTTATCATGTTTATATCTAAGCTAGATACTAATAACTGGTTAAAATAAAAACAGATTTTTCATAAACGTTCTTCAGTTTTTTAAATCAATCGGTATTAATTTTTCATTGAGTTACATATTTAAGTAATCATACAGAAATAGCTACTAAATTATTCTTTATATGAATTAGAACATCAAAATGTCAATTTCAAGAGAGTTACTGAGTATCTAGATTCTAGAACTATGTAGTCACGAAACTGTGTTTCGAAAATAAAAAGTTCGGTACTTGTAATTAGTATACTAATGGCGCGATATTAGTTTATACGAAAACTAAATCAAACGCTAAGGATACAGATGGAATGTTTATGACAATTACTCCTGACTTATTTGCACCATCAACTATTATATAAGCGCATGATTCGTGAAAATGCTCCATTACCCTTTTGTTACGTTAGGGGCTATCTAAATCTATCTATCTATCTATCTATCTATCTATCTATCTATCTATCTATCTATCTATCTATCTATCTATCTATCTATCTATCTATCTATCTCTCTCTCTCTCTCTCTATATATATATCTATATATATATATATATATATCTGTAAATATAAAAGAGAAAAGCAATTCATTCATTCACTCGTCATGGTATCTCAGGAGCTGTTTGGCCTACAGACTTGAAAGTTGGCATGCATGTTCCTTTTATTAAGTAGACATCCACTCAGAACGGTTTATCATAAATTAATGCCTATGGCGGAAGGATTGTGAGGCGTTGATGGGGTGAAAAGAGTTTTAAAAAAAATCCCATTTTCGAGTTACTAAAACTACGGTAAGGAAATGTAGTACTCACATGTTTCTTTTGTTGTGTTGAAACCTACTGAGAACGGGCCTCAAGGAAAATGACAGAGTGGTAGATAGGAAAAAGTCCATTTTTGATTTATTAGACTTAGACTTGACTCTAGAAAGCATATTTATTTTGTTGAGTAGAAATCAACTGAAAATGGGTTTTGCTGAAATCCAAGTTGGGGTAGGTGATTACAGAAGCTTAAAAGATAATTCCATCTCAATTTTCAGAAATTCAGTCCTTTTATCAAGAGGTGAGGTTTAAAAATGCTTAATGTTAGGAATTTGATATAGATTGATTTATATATAAACAGTATACTTATATTCATGCAACATCATTAAATAACCAGCGCAGTGGTTGGATAATTGCTAGTTTAAAAAAATGAATTCCCCCATTTTCGACGCATAATAATAACGAAAGCATTGCTTAACTTCTCATCATAACCAAGAGCAAAGGAAATATTTTACTACACAGCGAAAAAACCTATTTATATTCCCATTCCTTTCTAAAGTACCAAAACCTATTAAATCGATGGTGGATATACAGACGAAGAATGAAGGCGAAATGGTTTTTTTTAAACAATTGCCATACACAATTACAAAAAATTTCCTCCTCAGCTTTCTAAGATATAAAATAACAATACTTCTAGAAATCGATATTTAAACTGTCGCCTTATTCTAAAAAAATGTAATAAATACAAACAGATCAAGAAACTAAAATTATAAAGAGAAATTAAAATTTAATTAATTAATTTAAAATTAAATTAATTAATTAATTTTTTTATATAATCCACCAATACTTCATTGGAGAGTGAGTGAGCATTTACGTCGTTTTATTCAGCTACTCTAGAGCCGGAGACGGACAGCATCATTTTGAGCTATGGCAAGTGACGAGGACGACACCGAGCTGACACCCCTTCCCAACTACTACAACACACCAACGGGAGGACGTTTCACCTCTCAATAGATTTCACGGGCATCTTTTACCTACAGGTGGGTTCCAGCTGAACTAGGCTCGAAACTCATGACATGCCGCCTACGAATCCTTTACCTTGACCCAATATGCCATTAGAGAGGCCATCAAATCAAATTATATATATAAAAAAACAAAAACGCTGACTTAATATAATTACATTTAAGATTTCTGAAAAATATATATGAAAAAATGTTTGTAACCTTTGTGTAATAGATAGGTCCCAAGTCAGCCAAGACATATTATAGCAAGGAAATAGTGTTAGTGCTCAATACACTTACAAAATTAGCTTTAACGTAAATATTATTCATTTTTAGGGGCTTTTGTCGTCCTGTTCCGTACACGACCTTCGTCGACGATGAAGTCGAGGTGGAGCAAGTGATCACTGTAAAGTAAAATAGTCATCAGCTTCCTCTGATTTCATTTCAAACTGTAGAGAAAAATTTTGAAAAAATTCAAGATATTAGTAAATGTACAACCTTTACTCAAAGAAAAAATTTGATCCTGATTTAACAGTCATAATCAGGCTTAAAAAGTATAATGAAAAACAAAAGTAAAAGTTTTTAAAGAAGATGTTTCCAAGATCTTTCTAAGCCAGCATTTCCGAAATATGGAACACGCCCCTTTAGAGCCGTTATAACCTAGAAAAGGGGTGCAAGCATATCAAAATTCGAAAATTAAAAGATTTAAAATTTGTAAATGTATATAAAAGAAGCAAAACAAAAATACATTCTGACATAATAATAAAAGTAAAATACACATTAACAATGATATAATATAAATGCATCTTTTCATCACAATGCATTTGATAGTTAATTTTATCAAAACCAAGTTAAGAACAAGATTAATAATTACTACTGACTCCCACGGGGATTGCCATATACCAAACTATTACACAAAATTTGGTATGTATCTTGACTGCATTTTTTGTACGGTTTATAATTAATGTCATATTGTTGTTTAGCATCAAAGTAGGTTATTTTTTAAACAAATTCATTGTTACTGTAGGGAGGGGGCCTAAATGCAAATTATGATTGAAAAAATTGCGTCACAAGTATTAAATGTTTGAGAAGCACTGTTTTAAGCCATTGCGATTGAGATCATTCCAGAATTAACTGAAGGATGTTGATTTTGGTAAGGCCTGGACATTCCGTCCTTCACATCATTCACACAAGTGGGAATATATATATTCCCTTTACAAATCTTATTTCCTTTTCCTCATCATTCAGAGATAACTAATAACATGAACCTCATTTTAATTCTTGAAAATGAAAACAAACAAAACAGAAATATATTTAGAATTAAGAATGATACTTAATGTTTATTTGCAAATTACAAATATTTAAAAAATAATAAATAAAAAAGGTCACTAAGAATAAATAGTTACGATTTTATATCACCATCTCACACATCACAAATCAAATGAGACAGAAAGAACGGCATTATTTTTAATATCATTAAAGTTGAAATCATTTTAAACATGCTAGCATTTTTTTTTTTCACTTCTCCCTTTTCTTGTATCTTATAATCCTTTTATAATCCTTCTACGGATACTTTTGCCTGAGGAGACACGGTATTGATTCAAAAAAAATAAAATAATATTTTCTCTCTGGCTGACTTTTTTAAATTTTTTTCTTCTAAAATCTTATAACATTTTAACACTTCTAAGAAACCAGAACTATGATAACTTTATGTTCGCTTTATTCACCTCTTAACAGCAAATAAATTCTTCAAACTGATTTAACTGAGAGAAAAAAAAACATCACTAATTTTCTTCTTTATCAAATGTTAAGTTTTTTGTCTGTTGGTTCAAATGTTTCAAATTTTCTAACCTGTTATATAATAAGCTGGAATGCGTTTTTAAGTCAAGGGAAATACTATTTTTCTGTAAAAAATGTTGAATTTAAAATTGATACATATATATATTTTCAAGGAGTTATAATTATACTTATTGAAAAATTTCACGAATATCAATCGTGTTGTATTAAACCAGGGCTTCAAACAGGAATTGAACTGAAAACAGGAAAATACCGTTATTTTGATCGGAATATAAACGGAACTGAACCGAAAATATATCTATTTATTTCGGTTCGATATATAATCATTTTTTTTTTTGTTACTGTAACCAACTTATCAATTATTTTCAATTTAACATCAATTATTTTCAATTTAACATCATTATATGTATATTGCTTCTCGATTTCTAGTTTTCATGTTCACTTGCACAATTTATGGTTCATTTTGGCGTGAAACTACTTGTATAGGCAGATTTATATCAGTTGAATGAACTAGAAGCAAAGATGTGTGTGTGTGTGATTTCTTAAGAAAAATATCATCTACTGTATCGACTAAAAAAAAAAATCTTCTAAATTTTGATAGAATTTTATTTTTTGCTTATAATACAAATATATTTTTAGTATGAAAATAAGGATATACATAAAAAGTATATATATTAATTCGGAATTGAACCGAAAAAAAAATTTTTTTTGTGGAACAAAAACTGGAACTGAATTGATATATTTTTTTAGTTGAACCGGTACGAAAAAAAGACGTCTAGATACTTACTATATGTCTAGATACTTACAAACTTTTGCTATAGGTAGTTCGACGTACTTGTAAATCAACCTTTCTTGCGTGAATGTCAATTATTGCAGGATATTTAGCATTTTAAAATCACTGCATAAATTTTCGACATTCCATCAAACCAGTTACATAATTAAACTGTTTGTGTGCAATGAGCACAAAAACTGTTTTTATAATATATGCATACAAATGAAGAAACCAAAAAATTGTGGAGAACATTAAAAATTTTTTAAATTGTACCATGTCCCCTATTTTCTTTTCACTTTAACGTAACTTTATATTTTTCTTCTTTACAGTACAACTGCTCTCACTGCGACTACCGAAGCCCCATTCTAAAGGAGTTTCGATGCCACCTCATCATGGTGCACAAAATATGAGTGGAGGTGAGGCGCACCTTGGACTCCCACGGGCGCCCCCTCACCTATTTTGGGTAGGCACCCCCACCCCTGATGACACTGTCCATGCAGAAACAATACCATCATGCATGTAAGTACAGGACATATATTTAAAACTATTTTAGAATTTTTACTGTTAACTGATGAATTGAAAACATTACTCTTAAACTATTAATATCGTAAAATAATAAAAATTCGCGGTCATCGTGGCCTTATTTTCAAAAATATCAAAATTGGACAGTAAAATTTTTAAGTTAAAATGATTCTTTTTCATATTTCTCTGCATAAGTTAAATTTTGAAAGCTATTTTTTGAATGTTCTAAAATGTTTATGTAATGCACATCAGCGGTCACCAAACTTTTGACCTCACTGACAGGTAAATTCAAAATTTAAATCCCGTGCATCACTAATAAGATTTTTTAAGTATGAAATATATTTATAAAAATTTTTTTTCTAAAAACACAGTCAATGCATCTCAAAACATAACTTAATGGGATGAGTGAGTATATTTCACATTTTTCTAGGGACCAGCGAAAATTTCTCGTGGACCACAACTTTGGAGACCTCTAGAGTATACGACTACGCATCAATTCAGTTCATCACTTTTATATATATTTGAATTAAAATAAACATAAACTTAGGAAAATGTTTTCTTTTTAGGTGTCCAGAGGCGATCTTTTCATTCGTGTTCTCAAGAAGCTGTTTGGACTACTACTCAGGGCTCCCCAATCGTCATATCAGCATCTATTTGCAAAACATCGTATCAGGTCATTGGCTGTTCGGACCACGAGCTTCGTCATATCAGTCGCTGCCGTAACATCATCAAGTGTAGCTATAGCGCTGCCCTTCAGTTGCTGTTTGGACTAAAAGTTTAGTCACATCAGTCGCTACCTAATTACCATCAAGTTTGCTTAAAACGCTGCTCTACAGTGGCTGTTGGGACTGCAAGTTTAGTCACATCAGTTGCTGCCTACACATCAAGTGTACTTTCAATGATGCACTTCAATGTCTGGTTTACAAGTTCAGTCACATCAGTCATTGACTGGACATATCAAGTATACAGCGCTGCTCTTTAGTGGATGTTTGGACCACAACTTTAGTCACATCAGTCACTGGCTGGACATATTAAGTGTTTTTACACCACTGCATTTCAGTGGTTGTTTGTATTACAAATTTAGCCATATGAATTGCTGCCTGGACTCCATCAAGTGTACTTACAACACGTCACTTTAGTAGTTGTTTGGACTACGTCGTATCTTTTCGTCGTATCTTGCTACCTGAACTCCATCAAGTATACTTACAACACGTCACTTTAGTAGTTGTTTCGACTACGTCGTATCTTTTCATCATATCTTGCTACCTGAACTTCCTCAATTGAACTTAAAGCTAGGTTTGGATGAAGTGATTATTGTCAATCAAAAACTGTTTTATATACATACTTGTTATATCATTATCTATTTGGATAATATCTCATAAGCGGCTGATTTGACTGCTCGGTTTTTCATATTAGTCGCTGTCTGAACTCCGTTGAGGGTACTCTTAGCACGGCATTTCAGTGGCTGTTCGGATTGAAAATACTTTATTATATTAGCTGCTCTACGAGCTGCGAATGTTACATCTATCAATTTTTGTTGAAACTGCTAATAAGACCTTATCACCAACACTCCTTTCTGAATTAAGGAACCTTTCCAGGAATAAATTTTAAAAAATTTCACTTTTCAATTAAGAAAGGTCAAGCTGAATTGAAGTAACTTTTATATTTATAATATGCTATAGTAGAATATAACAAGAAAAGGAATTTTAAAACGAAGCATATAAAGGTTTTCTCAATAAAGTTCAGAATGCATACAATATAAGGTATCTCTAGAGTGACTAATGATAATGGGCCTGAAAGATATTTAAAATTACCTTATAGTAAATGTTGACAAAGGGAGAGATATAAAAATCTATTTGAGGAGTAAAAAAAATTTTATAATCAAAATAGTTTTAAGTCTGAATGATTTCTGCAAAGCAAGTAACTGAAATTATATGTGTACCAAAAAGTTGTGATTGAAAGCAGTGTATGCTCTGATTTGTGTTAATGTTAATATGAACAGGATATACTACCATTCTTCTTAAACACTCTTGAGAGAGCTTTCTTAAAGAGACGAAAAGATTTCACATGTTACGCGTATTTATAAGTGACTATATGCAATAGTTTGACATGACGTTGCAAATTTTTCATTCATATTTTTACCGTTTTTTAGTATTATTTCAAATATTGAAAAAGAAACATTCATTAAAAATTCATTAGCTAGAGGTGCTTTGATTACTTCAGTGTATAGAGTTAGAATAATGGGGTAACAAGTGTTTGCTTTTTTAAGTCAACAAATCAACTCAATCTTCCTTGCTAAGAAAAAAATGTTTAGAGAAATTTTGGAAAACAGAAGCAAAAAACAAAATAACAAAGGTAGGATAAACTAGCAGTAATAACAATCCTGATTTCACATTACGTTTTTTTTTTAAAATGAAATACGAAACTCTTCAAAGCGGTGGTTTTGCAACAATGGAAAACTATACAAACACGAACTAAAGGATATATCTCCGAAAAGATTTCTGTAAATTTGAAGACTAAAATCCTCTCATAGGTAATTTCTGTTGACAAATATTCTGCCTTTAGCAGAGAGAAATGTATTTGAACAACAAGAAAAGGAAAATCATGAAATTAAGAATAATTTTAAACTCCAGAGAAGTAATCATAAACTAAACAAGAACTTATTTCCTCTACTGTATTAATTTACATTTCTGAAAAAAATTAACTATCAATTTTTTTGTGTGTGTATAAAATACTATTCTGAAACACTAATGTCGATTTCCCATATAGAAATAAAATTTTAAAATTTCTCATTTCTTTCATTTGTCATTTTTCATTATATACTATGATTAACTCTCTATGACGCAAATAAAACGTTTATTGAAATGAAATCGTAAATGAAATTTCTAGAATTATACAATACCTCTAATTTCTTTGTATAAATATTTTGATACTTATTGAAATGTACTTTTGAGGGAAAATGTCTGGAAAAAATATTTATAAAATGTGTTAAACATGGTACAAATGATTTTAAAATAATATTATATTATTCATCTCCATAATAATTTTACATAATAACAAAAAGCTACAAAATACACAATAAAGCTCATTGATATATTGCCTTGTTTACCTCACAAAATTTACCTGATAGCGTGCCTATTTGCACAGGCATGGGCTCGATTTCTGTCCTTTAACTCCTGCAATAATTGAGGGACCCTGACTTCACGAAACTCAACAACTTGAAGAGACAATCTTTACGTATCATACGTCGAACTAAGCAAACTTCTACCGTCGTTGAATTGAACAACCAAGAGAATTTAAGCAAATGAAAGTTAGAGAAGGAGACTGACCCCATTTTTCTTCGATGTGTGAGACTCTATCTTTACAAGGGTCAATTTTCCAAAAGTGCACAGCAAATAATATAGTTCATCTCGCATTTACAAAACGTTTCGTATTCGTAACTCTTTTTTAAAGAGTTGAGGACTTTGTGTGTGGGTGCATATATCGTATATATATGCACTCACAATTTGAAGCATGGGGCAATTCTAAGCCTTACATTGCAATGTTGACTTCGGTGTTTATGGATTATCTTTAATGGCATCAAATTTCACATTGCCTTGCTAATCCCTGTTCTTTATCCAATATTTGCAAGAATCTAAATTCCTGCCTTCAATAAAAAAATTCCCACCATCACTACAAAGAAAATTTTAGATGAGAAGTATTTCAATATCATATGAACAAACTGCATCTATTAAAAACACTAGCACTAATAATCTTACTATAAGAAAACTAAGATGGAGGAAGAAAATATCAGTGCCCCTACAACAAACATAACGCGAAACTGGTTATGGCCAAATTTCGGTAGTCCGTACGGTGAACGGGCAAACCAGTTAAGAAGTTAACTCGGTTTGGTCACATACTGTTTAAGACCCCCCCTCTTCCCCATTTATTCTTATACCGTTTTGCTTTTGAAATAATCGTATGTCAGAAAATCGCGAATCTAACATATGAACCGGTTTGCTGAAAGTGTAAAGAGTTACTTTTTATCAACAGACGATAGTTGTGTTCCATATTTTACGTTCAGCTGGCAAAATTAGCTTTGTTTACAAATACAACGAAAACAAGTCTTCTTTTTATTTGTCGTGAAAAGGCAATAATCAGTATATTTCTAATTGCTGGAATACAAATGTTTGTATTAATGTTTAAATAATTGTAAAATAGAAAAAAATGTATTAATTATACTGTATTTATGTGGCTTCTCTTTGATTTCGTTACCTGCATGATTGTGCGGGGTTGGGCGTTACTAGAGTCACTACCGCTGTAAAGGTAAGTACTCACCATGCGAATTTGCTTTTCTGTTTCAATAATTTTGATGAAAGCCTACACGAAAATGAAATATATAGTTATATAATTAATACCAAATTTTCTTTGGGGTAGCCATGGATGAGTCCCATTTTTACTTTTCTCTCTCCCTTTTGCAATTAATTTTCTTTTCCATGCATTTATTGGGATGTATGGCATTTTTTTTCTCTCCAGAGGTATCTGCATCCATATCTGTTTCCAACCTCCAAAAGAAAGTCTAAGTTTTCTGGCGGTAGTGTGTTAGTATGGTGTGATTTAAATATATATTGTTACGTAGAGATCCGGGTTCGTGGATTTTATGCAAAACAATCACAACGAAAATAAACAGTTCTTTAAGAGCGATGTGAATTTGTAATCGAAATTTTCTAATCCTTTAAATACAGGATTCAGCCGCAGTATTCACAGACTAAATATCCGAAGGTCTTCACATCTTCAACAGCAATCAAACACAATCACCAGTGTTTAAAAATACCGGTAAGTAAATATTATTCACAAGCACAGCCGAGCTAATCGCTAGTCAAAACAATCCTCACTACTCTCTGGCTTAATCAAGACTCATCCCCGTATCGGCGTGCACCTACTTTTATAGGCGCGATAGAATCTTCTAGAAATATAACCGCTCGTGTCATTGAACGTGATACTAGTGGAGAGATCTACTACTTTCTAGAAGATTCAAGAGGGTTCCGAACTCACCAACATGGTCGCCAATGACGTCAAAAAAGTCGCCAAATTGGTTCCCAACATGGTCTTTAAAAATGATGCCAACTTGGCTCTACCGCCAAGATTTCGCCAAGTTCTTATTGAATCGCCTTTATAACGTAAGGGGCGGCATTGCTTGTGAATAGTGTATAATTTTAAAATGAAATAAATATAACATAGAGTAATATAGATGCATTAAACACTCAAATACAAATTATTTACACTATTTGCATAAAATTTGTAACAATATATATATTTTTAAATAATAAAATTTTCTGATACATTTTACTATTTTTCATGGAATTCTGTGTTATTTTTTAACCCGAAACTTTTTCAGGTGTCTAAAGTGAGAAGAATTCTCACAGAACAAATTTTTCAATTGATAAATAAATCAGATTGAACATAGATCAGAACTTAGTGATCTCTCAGATGATGACAATGCTGCGAACAAGACATGAATCGCGTATACTGGTAGGAGAATCAAGTTCAGATGAGAGCGACGAAGAAACATATGGGAATATTAGAATTAGAAAGACAATTTTGGATCGTTCTTTACCTTACAAGTTTATTGAACACTTTCATTACATTGATTTAGCTGTGGCAGATTCTTGGTTTCTGAACAAAAACAAAATGCAATACCAAAACCAAAATTCCTCCAAAAATCAAAATGGATAAGTTAAAACTTGTGTTAGAGATAGTTGAAGCGTTGTCGATCTCTCCTCATACTAACAAAAGTATTTTAACTGATTATGAAGATAAAAGTGTTGTAGTTCCTCTCGCAAAACGATCGAAGCGTTATAATTCACCTTCTATTCATGTCAAGGCTTTTATCCTGGCCACTCCAGGATAAAAGTCTTGGCATGTATAGCCATTTTTGATGTGTTGATAACATTTCAAGGTCTCGCAAGTGCAGATTTGAAAACTTCGAATGCAGTTTGAAAACATATTGTGAAATATGCAATTGTTATTCATACTGATCAAAAACAAAACAAAAGATTTTTGCAATAAAAAGATTAATGAATTAATAAAAGAATTAATTATACATCAATAATTTCTTTATTTGTAATAATTTTAGTTGAATTAAGATTGTTTCTTTTATCAAATTAGAGCTAAATTTAATAACCAGAAGAATTTAATATTTGAAGATAAAAATAATTCGGGTTTTAAAGAAATAATGATGGAAAAGAATCCTTCTTTTTTCAATTGCGTTCAGTTCCTATACGTTGCCGTATCTTGTTCCAGAGATGGTCCAAAATTGCATCATGGCAATTTTTACCCTATCCCTGTTAGAAGTTTTATGAATCATGCGCACTGCAAGTCTGATAGGATAAAATTGTACTTAATATTGTCTTCTTAAGTATTTAAACACTTTAACCTTTCCAGGTGTCGCATTGTCCTACTAAAATTCCCCAAGTCCGTCGAAATGCACAATGGACATGAATGGGCGCAGGGGATCAGATAGGATGTCTACGTACCTGTCAGAGTCATACCTAGAAGTATCAGGACTACATATCACGCCAACTGCACTCGCACCATACCATCACAGAGCCTCCACCACCTTGACTAATCCCCTGTTGACATATAAGGTCCATGGAGTTTTGAGATTATCTTCATACCCGTACACGTCCATCATCTCGATTTAATTGGAAACGAGACTCGTCGAGACTTGTTTCTTATCATCAACATTCTAATATGGGTGTTGACGGGCACAGGCGAGGCGTAACGCTTTGTATTGTGCAGTCAACAAATATACATGAGTGGACTTTCGGCTCCGAAAGCCCATATCGATGATGTTTCATTGAATGGTTCGCATGATTGACACTTGTTGATAACTTAGCGTTAAAATCTGCAGCAATTTGCGGAAAGGTTGCACGTGTGCTACGCTTAATGATTCTCGTCTTTCATCGTTGGTCCCGTTCTTATATGATCTTTTTCCGGCAGCAGAGATGTGCTAGATTTGATATTTTACCGGATCAAATTAACTTTTTTAAAAAACACACTGGTTTTTGACGCCAACTTAGGCTTATCTGCATTGTTGTATCAACTTTATTGTTCCCTATGGGAGCCTGTAACCCCTACTAGGCGCGTCCCCAGGTGGCGGATCGGGAAATGCCTCAATGCCTCTATTGGTTTTCCAATAGGTGGTAGAAGGGAAATAAAATACCTTCCTCGAACCAACAGGCATGAGGTTTAGTCAGTCTTCCGCCCAAGCGGTTCCTCGTCTAAAGAGAAGCTGCATAACACTCTTCGCCATGAACCAACCACATTTATATGATTCTCACACTGCATCGTCCGTCGCTTAGGTAAATCAGGGACGCGCACAGGACTTAGGTAGAGGGCCATGTGTCATAAATATATATATATAGGTTACAGTGTCTCTACAAAGTAAGATATCTTCCAAATATCTTCGTTTGCTGCAATGCAGTATTAATGGATTAAGTACTGTAGCTACACGAATTAAGTTAGACCAGATTATGGAAATAGCTTTTAGACTACATGTGGAAATTATAGCTCTTCAGGAAACAAAATTGTGCGAGCAGAGACTTCTGAATGCTAAAGGATATAATATCCTCCGAAGGGACAGAGCTTTAGGTGGAGGCGAACTCATGTTTCTTGTTCGTCTCGTCCATTTTCAGATACTACCAGATATTGACACCTTTAATCTCGAATATCTGGGTATAGCTGTCCCCTCTAAGGATCGCTCTATTACCATCAAGAACCTCTATTATCATCTGAAATAGTCAACAACTTGATACAAACATGATGGAAGGTCTGTTTGATGACAACACTATGATACTAGGAGACTTCAATGCCAAGAATACTACCTGGGGTAGTACTATTACGAATTCAAGAGGTTTGGAACTTAGTAACTTGGTCAACGACAAGGCTTTCTTATGTCTAAATGATGACATTCACACTTTCCGATCTAAGAGTTACGGTTCTACTGATGTCTTGGATTTGACATTTATAAGTCCCGGTTTATTTCCTTACAGTTCCTGGAGAGTACTGGGCAATATTGGAAGTGATCACCTTCCTATTTTAGTCTAAACAGATCTTAAAGTATCCAACTACGTTCGGAACCGTGATTTTGCAAAAACGCATAAATGGATAATTTTCGTGATATTTAGTGTCACATAGATTAGAATATATGCATAAAATTATTTTAAGAACATTTTGACATTTTTTTTTATTTAAATACAATATTTTGGCAAAAATTTAACTTAGAATAATCTTTTTTTCCAAATGTTAATCCTTTTGTGAAAAATGTTTCTATAAGAATGATCTTTTGCCTGTGTATATAGCTCATATCTCTGTTCAGAGGCTCAACTAGAATTTTTTTCAAATATATAACTTAGAAGTGGTTTATTCATATTTCACGACAACAGAGGAGAGCAATTTTATGAAAAAAACGCCAATAATTATTTCAATTGGTGCTAACACTGAAAATAACGTGAATTCTTCAAAAATTCTAGTTGAGCCTCTGTAGAGAGATCTGAGCTATATACAGGCAAAATATTATTATAATATAACCTTTTCTTTTCTCTAAAGGAGAACATTTGGAAAAAAGATTATTATAAGTCTATTTTTTGCCAAAATATTATATTGAAATAAATTTTTTTCAAAATGTCCTTAAGGTAACAGAATACCTTCGAAGGAAATTTTTTGAATTAACCTGAATTTTGCCAGTAAATGCATATTTTATGACCTTATGGGTCTCTAAAATTAGAAAAACACCCAAGAAAAGTTTTATTAGTGCACATTTTTACTGTCAAAGGGGTATTTTATAAAAAAATAAGCAAAAATAAGATTTTACGCAAAACATGATAATTAAGAATAAAAATAATATATTGACATTTTGTAAATTGAATAACATAGCATGCAAACCTATCTAGGGAATAGACTCTTATTTTGGTAATATGACAATTACGTGGGAAGTTATTGTGTTTCGAACTTCTCTATGCGTTGAAATTTTCTTAAAAGCTATTGTAATTTTTATTTTATTGCTGTATAAAAAAACTTCTACTCAACACAAAACCGTAAGAATAGTCTATTCCCTGTATAAGTATTTAAAAAACATACATATAAAATTTTTATATAAATCAAGGATAACTATTTCAGATATTGTGTTTTGCGGTAAGAAAAAATGTAAAAAAATTCATTTTGAGAAAAAGACAAAAATAACATTAAACTATTCTGATTACAAGATAAATCCTTACTTTCTTATTAAAATGCACCAGATTTATTATTCTCCCCATCTTTCACTTCTAAAGCACTATTTTTTTCTTTTTAAGTGCTCTTAAAATTTTCCTGTTTTTCTTTGTTTTGGGTCTGCATCATGAATTGATTCACGGATTCTGCATTTATCTAAATGTTTATATCCCCGTAAGGTAAACACTCCAAGGTTTTTTATATTCATTTTTTGAAAATTTTAGACACCCATTTAATCCTTCATTGAAGTGTATAATAGCATCATACGACCCAAATTTAATTGTTTTGAGCGAAACAAATACTTCCTTCGGTACTTTTTGCCAAACTATTCCACTAAAACACTAGTTGGCATTTTACGTGCGTTCATGCAGGCACTTACTTAATATCCCTTTTTTTCTATAGTTCTAAATATACTGGTTTAATTTTATTTAAAACATCATTTGATAAACCAGCATATTTTGGGGAACATTTTGTTACATTTGCCACCCCCCCGCTGAAAATAACACCAGCTTTTTATCCCTATTGGGCATTGACCATGCATCGGTTTCTTATCACTTGATGCACAGTGTTATAACGCAGCAATTACATTTTGCTGCATGTCATTTAAGTTACCGACATTGCTGCGAACAGCAATTCCGTAATAGTTTTGAAGTCTGTCAATAAAATTATCAGTTAATTTGCCTTTACCAGACAGTCCTTTAGTTTTAGTTTTCAGTTTTCTCAGACGCGAACCCACTCTCTTTTGTACATGGCCAATGCACTCAAACTTGGTCACATTGTTTAATCCATAAGTGTCTTTCACATTCATGAAAGCTTTTGAGTCGCCATCCCCATAATATTGAGTGTATTGCAGTTTGCGGGTTTTTTCAGATCGAAGAAATATTCGGGAAGCCCCCACAATTTATATTTTTGATGAAGAGCCTGTGAAATTACACTGACATATGTGGTCGGCTTTTGACGAATCATATTCAAAGTTTCTTGGCATAGTATGAAGTCTCTTATATGTTGGACAGTAGGACAACATAACTTCTATGTTTAACACCTTACCAGTATCAACTGATATTGCAGCAACACAGCCATTCATAGATGTATAGCCTCTTCGTTGCAATGTGCCATCCACCGATATGCCACATTTTACAATATCGGATGAGAGATTTTTTTTCTACAATTTCAGTAGAAGCTTTTATCATGGATTCCTCAGCTACTTTTTGAACCACTTTTAAAAGCTTTGCTTCCTGATTTTTGTAAGCATTTTTGGTTAGTCGAGGAAAATTTAATGTTGACCATAATTTAAATGCAATAGCAAAACATTTGCCTATCTGCCGCATACCATATACTAAGCTGGTATTTATGACAGGTCCCCTTACAACTCTTTTTGTTGAAGCAAATGCAAAAAAAAAAAAGTCACAACACTTACATTTTAGTGTAAAATGGGACCACAATCCATATCTGGAATCCTCGAATAGTTCTATTTTATCAGCAAAACATTTTGGGCAGCAAAGTTGAGCAAAGCTTCCACAATAAGTTCAAGGTCAACGATTCTGTTACCAAACACAGGACCAGGCATTTCTTCTGCAGTTTAGAAACTCTCATTCCCCAACTTTGAACAGCTAACAGTACATTCAGGAACTGCTGAAGTGCTACTCTTTTTCGAAGTGTTTGTGAATTTATTACCATAAAATTGCCGCTTGAGCTATATAACAATACTTTTAATAATTTTTAAGTTAAAATAAAATAGAATAAAACAATCAAATAAACTTTTTTATACGCTGTCAATTCTTTCAGCATGAAAATCAAACGCATATGTAAACAAAGTCAAAACAACAAACTTGCTGCCAGGTTTTACACATAAAAAAGAAAAACTGTATTTCCAAATACATTTATATTTTTATTCTTAAATTTCTATTTTAATTTCTGACTAAATATTTGTATATTAATTATAATATTTCATGTCATATACCATGAAAGAGAAACGTAAGAAAACAACTCGGCCACTTCCGTTTAGCAGAAACTATGCCAGGTCCGAGAAATTCATGATTAAGTAATACTGAAAAAGCTGTAACTCGGCTTCTAGTTAAGATAGAAACAAAATGTAAACATATTTACAACGATAAATCAATATTCGGACCACAAATTGTGTTTTAGAGGTGTTCTGTCACTTTAAAACAAATTTATGCATGTATTCTAAATTGAGTGACACTAAATATCATGAACGTTATCCATTTGTGCGATTTATTTAAAATCACGGTTCCGAACGTAGTCGGATACGTAATAACCTCGACCGGAATTTTATGAAAGCCGACTGGAGTCTGTTTGAAAATATCTCTAACAATCTTATATCGCTTAATCTTATCAACTTGGAAAAGGAATGACCCATTTCAAGCACTGCATTTTTACAGATGCTAAGTCTGCAAACCCTAGGGGAAAAGTAAACAGACCCGTTCTTTCTTTGCCCACAATTCAGACATTATTAAACCATTGAATGCCCAAAGGACGGCATTCTTAAAAATATTTGCCCCAAATGGCGAATTGGACAAAGAAAGGGAATTAAATAAGCTGAAATTAAGACAATTTATGTACAAGTCAAACGATCAAATTGGCAGAATCTATGTGAAAAGTTAGACTATAGAACTTCAAATACTAAATTATGGAAACTGGCTAAATTGATAACTTAAAGCCTAGTAACAAAGAAACTAACGCTATCATTAGTGATAATGACCAACTCTCGGTGGATGCTCGGGAAGCAGCAGAGGTCCTGGCTCAGCATTACGCAAATGAAAGTAGGCTTGCTTTTAGTAGTTCTAACAAGCACTTCGCCAGAGAGAGTCACCAGAAATCAAATAAAATCTTGTAGGGACAGGTCGTAAGAAAACCCATTATTCGATGTTGATTTCACCTTACCTGAACTACCTTATACCTTTCAAAATCTGGACACCAGCAAATCACCAGGTCTAGATAGCATCCCTGGACATTTCTTGTCCCACCTTGGAAATTTGGGTAGGGTAAGTATGTTATACATAAGTTACCACTTGTCATCGAAAACTGGCAAACTACTAAGACAGAGGAAATCGGCCATCGTTATTTCCATTAAAAAACCCAACAAGAATTCTGGTCTTACGACAAGCTATCGTTCTATTTCTCCTACCTGCATCACTTGCAAACTAATGAACTGCATGGTGCTGCGGAGATTGACTCACCATTTACTCACTATTAACTTGATGCTCTCGGAGCAAGTTGCTTTTCGTAAGGGTCACTCTACTGTTGACCAAATCTTATACTTCCCCCAATGTGTTAGATATTCTCGGAATCACAAACCAACGAGACACACCATGGCGGCATTTTTAGATGTGTCAAAGGCCTTTGATAGGTTATGGAAATATAAGCTGTTAAGAAAATGCTTTAGTGTTTTTCGCATTAAAGGTAAAGCTCTGACCTGGATCTCAAACTTTCTAAATAACCGAAATTTTTGTTTCAACTTTCATGCTACTTTCTCGGATTTTTACAAAACCTATCAAGGAATCTCCCAGGAATAGCGTCACGAAAAAAGACGTTTATCCTCTGCCTCGTATTGACGATACGCTCGACTGTCTGAAAGGTGCCAAGTTCTTTTCTTCCATGGATCTCCGATCTGGTTATTGGCAAATAGAAATAGACGAAGGGGATCGTGAAAAGACGGCATTTATTACCCCCGAAGGCTTATACGAGTTTAAAGTCATGCCGTTTGGTCTCTGTAATGCACCTGCGACCTTCGAGAGAATGATGGACAATTTGCTACGCAATTTTAAATGGACTATGTGTCTTTGTTACCTAGATGACATAATAGTGTTCTCAGAAACTTTTGAAGACCATCTTATACGATTAAGACTTGTTCTAAAATGTCTTCAGGAAGCTGGTCTTAAATTAAATTCAAAGAAGTTTCTTTTTGCTGCCCAAGAAGTAAAGATTCTAGGCCATCATGTATCTAGTAATGGCGTTCGTCCCGATCCCGACAAAATAAAAGCCGTAAGAAATTTTCCCACTCCAAAGAATATACATGACATACGAAGTTTTCTTGGCCTTTGTTCATACTTTAGAAGATTTATTAAAGGTTTCTGTTATCTCGCCGAACCTTTGAAGTCGTTGCTGAAAAGTGGTGTGGAGTTTCATTGGGGTCCTGAAGAGGTGGAAGCATTTAACAGTCTTAAGAAAGCACTTACTTCGGATCCAGTATTGGGGATGTACGACGAAAGAGCTTCTACAGAAATCCATACTGATGCAAGCGGGTACGGTATCGGAGCTGTCCTAGTACAAATTCAGAATAATGTCGAGAAAGTTATAGCATACGCTTCTAGAACTCTGACAAAAGCCGAAAAGAATTATTCCACCACAGAAAGGGAATGTCTTGCCATCGTATGGGCTACCAACAAATTCCGGCCGTACATATTCGGAAAACACTTTACTGTTGTAACTGACCATCATTCCTTGTGCTGGCTCATGAATTTAAAGGATCCTTCAGGAAGGCTTGCCAGATGGGCCCTCCGACTTCAAGAGCATGATTTTGACGTAAAATATAAAACCGGTAAGAAGCATAGTGACGCCGACGCTCTTTCGAGAAATCCAGTAGAAGAGGAAACGGAAACACCAGACAAATTTTTAGCAGTCACGACGAGTATGAACCTTGCGATGGAACAGAAAAAGATCAAGACCTTGCGAAATTAAAACTTTTGAGCAACTCATCCAAAAACGAAGAATTCAGATTCATCGATGGTATCCTTTGCAGGAAGAATTTTGATCCAGATGGAAAGTTGTGGTTACCAGTCATTCCTAAACATCTACGAGCAGACATACTAAGGCACTTTCATGACGCCCCCACCGCAGGACACCTTGGTTTCGCGAAAACTTATGACAGGATTCGCAAGAGATTTTACTGGCCGGGAATGTACCGAAATGTCGTTCGGTATGTCATGCATTGTCGGGAGTGCCAAAGGAGAAAATCCGTTCCTCAACGACCACCTGGACGTTTAGTTCCCATCCCTCCAGCTATAGCTCCTTTCCATCGCATTGGAATTGATCTCCTTGGGAGATTTCCAAAGTCTGCTCATGGAAACAAATGGATAATAGTCTGCACGGATTACTCAACACGATATGCAATAACAAAAGCCTTGCCGACAGCCGAAGTCGACGAAATAGCGAAGTTCTTACTTGAAGAAATTGTCCTCAGGCATGGAGCTCCTCGAGTAATTATCACAGATCGTGGAGCCGTCTTTCGATCCAGACTTGTTTCCTCTCTCGTCGACTTGTGTAACATTGATCATCGTTTCACAACGGCGTATCATCCCCAAACAAATGGACTGACGGAGCGCTTCAATAAGACCTTGGCCGACATGTTGTCAATGTATGTGGATGTAGAGCAGAAAAATTGGGATGAAATTCTACCATTTGTAACCTTCGCTTATAATACCGCTAAACAAGAGACCACAGGTTTTACGCCGTTCTATTTACTTCATGGTCGTGAAGCGGAAACGACACTAGATACAATGCTACCATTCTGTCCTAACGATTTTGATGACAATAACATCACCAAGATAGCAGCCAGAGCCGAAGAATCACGACAGCTAGCCCGAGTGCACACTCTGAGAGCTCAAGACAAAGATCGTCGACGTTACGATTCCAAACACCAAATGGTATCCTACGCTCCCGGAGATCTCGTATGGGTTTATACTCCAGTGAGAAAAGTCGGTCTCTCCGAAAACTCTTAAGAAGGTATTTCGGACCGTATCAGGTGCTACACCGTTTATCAGCCGTGACTTACAAAGTACAAGATTTTGATCCTGCTTCACGAAAAAGAAAACTAAGAGAAGTTGTCCATGTACTGCGTATGAAACCGTACCATGATCCCGCCGAGCACATCGAAACCGAGGATATTCCTCCCAAAGAATCATACAAAGGACCCATCACTCGTTCCAGAATAAAGACCCTTGAACAAAATGACAGCGGGGCGCTGTCTTCTTTTCGAGGGGAGCAATGCCACACGCATAATTTGCTACAAGTCCCGATAGCCGAGTTGGCAGAGCGTTGGACTGAACTTCCTCAGGTCTCGGGTTCGAATCCCGGCCCCGGCAGATTTATCCAAAGACTGGAATTTTGTTTCCGTTTTTAATGTATTGTTTCTCTAGGTTCTAGATGAATCCAGATCATTCTTTAGAGTGCATACTGGTTATTTCTCGAATATTCCAAAGTGTATAAAAGCAGAGTTCATCGCCAGTTGGGCATGTTCTCAGTCCAGTGTTGTATCGAGCTCCCAGCGTTAGAATAAATCTAATTGTTTGTTTAATTGAACTGTGTACTTCTTTCGAACTCCGTGACAAGTTACAATAAAAAAATTTTTAAGTACAATATTTTAATAAAAAAATAAACATATAATGACCCATTTTCAAAACATTTTCCTTTTATGAAAAATGCATCTATTATAATAATATTTTGCCTGTATATAGCTCAAACCTCTGTACATAGGCATAACTAGAATTTTTGAAACATATAACTTAGAAGGGGATTTACTCATATTTTACTACCACAGAGTGGAGAAATTTTAGGAAAAGAACGCCTATCATTATTTCAATTGGTTGTAACTCTGAAAATAATGTGAATTTTTCAAAAAAATAGTTCAGACTCTCGGGAGAAGTCTTTATTCCATTTAAGCGAAATATTATTAATATAGAAGCATTTTTTATAGAAGGAGAACGCTTTGAAAAAAAGGTTATTCTAAGTTAATTTTTTGCCAAAATATTGTATTTAAATAATTTTTTTGTCATAATGTTCTTAAGACAATTTTATACATGTATTCTAATCTAAGTGGCACTAAATATCGTGAAAAATATTGATTTATGCGCTGTTTTAAAATCATAGTTCCAAACTTAGTCCGATACCTTAAGATTTATGGAAAGTCAAAACTTCAAGTTTCAGAAATTTCAATCTCAATATTAAGAAAAAAAGCACGAATGGTTACTCCTGGTCATTATTTAGATTATCTGCTGCTACGATGAAAACAAAATACATTGAAATCAACCAAACTATTAAAATATGCAGGGTAACATTTGCAGGTTATACAATATCGTTATCAATACTGATTTCTCTTTCAAGTGTATTTGGCGAGATCGACACAAGGGCAAACCAAATATTTTGTACGAACAAATGCATACAAATAACTTTAACAGGATTAGCAATATAATATGAGAGCATTATACACATATTTCAAACAGTAAAGGAAAGTCTAAGTTATATAACATAATCACATCTCCTAGGTGAGATGTGATAGTGAAATATCTCTATGTAATGAAATATCTCCATATAATGAATTATCCATATAATGAAATATCTCTATTTACTAAAAGAAATTGTGACAAAAAGGGAAAATATTTACTCATAGTAATTTCAATTCTTACCATGTATTTCTTACAGCATCTGGGATGACAATTCTCTGTACAAAACATTTATAGGGTTTTCTTTTCCTTTTGTTAGAAAACCGAAACTGCAGAAGCCAAATTTTCTCGAATTGTGTGCCTTAGGGGAACGTGATTAACCTACGGGGAGACTACGACTATAACGAAAAGTCGTAAATAAAAATTTAAAATAATTATCAATTAAATGAAAGGAAGCAAAACAAAATACATTCTGACGTAATAAAAATAAAATACATATTCACACTGATGTAAGACACTTATAAATTGCAAAAAGTATTTGATAATTAATTTATCAATACTAAGTTAAAAACAAGTTTAGTAATTACTAATGACTTCCATGATTTTACATATACGAAATTATATACAAAATATAATATACTGATAATTAGTGCTATTTATAATTAAAGCTTTAGCGTCGAAGTAAATTATAATTGTATTCAATACATAGTTGTTGTATGAGGGATGGGGGTGGATGAAAATTATGACTGATAACTGGGTCGCCAAGATTGAAAGTTTGAGAAGCGCTGATACGAGCATTCCAAAAAAAAAATTAAGACTATCTAAAAGAATGAAGTAATTTTCAGTTTAATGTAAAGAACAACATTAAAAAATTATTGAGTTATATTATTTAAAAAAGAGTGTTTCTGAGTTAATATTTAACACATAATTATAGTATTGGTGATTTCATAAAGTTTGGCACTCAATGTTTGAAATTTCCTTCAATTTTTGCTCGCATACAAAATGAAGTCTTCCCAGTGCAAGAAATGTATATTGATGAAATGTTTCTTCTTCAAAAATTGGGACAGCAAACTTCGTACTTCATAAAAGAGAAGGATTCACGAATTGTATAGTAGTTATACGGCGAAGATACCTAAAAATTAAAAATTGAAGGTTGACAGGTGCATGTATACGGCGGGGCGTGTAATACGCCGGATTTTAAGGTAATAAAAAATTGGTTCTTATAAATTATAAAAATTTAAAATAAAATATTAAACTTCAGTCTCTTTTAATACCTATTGCGGGGTGTGTATATTTTTAAAAGCGCACCTTCAACTGGAAAGCAAAGCAAAGCCAATACCATATGGGGACTAGGTAACTAGGTCCATGACTGGGAAGCATTCTGAAGAATTCAGAAGCATTATAGCTTTAAAGTGTACCTTAAAAGTAATAATAATGCTTTAAAATGCAAGAAAGATAACGAAATAAAGATAAAAGCAGTTATATAGAATTACAAAATGAACAAGTTCCTAAAAACACATTTTAAATGTAAAAATTATAAGAAAAAGGGGGGGGAGGCAAAGCAATCACGACTGTTTTGTACGCTTACGAGATATACCGGAGTTAGATTTGAATTCGTTCCAAACGGTTTCGGATTCGTGTAACTCTAATTGGATAAAGAAAAACGATTCCAAAAGAATAAAATGGAATGAAATGATTTCATAAAAATATGGAATGAAGTTATCAACCGCTTTGGATTTAGTAACTTCACTATTTCTCGATAGATCAAAGGAATACTAGTGGCAGCATAGTAGTAACAAGCAGAAAACGATAAAGCAATAAGTTTGCGATCACCAAGACTCAGTGAAAAGTTTTTCTCTCTATCCGTTTCATTTCTCCTCACCAATTCATTTTTCACCTCTCTTAAAAGGGAATGATGAGGCTAGCGGGAATCATGTGGTTCCATATCATCAAAATCATGATAACATGCCGATCTGGGTACCGGGAGAACATCCACGTGGATGCATAGCAAATCATGTCGCATTCGTAACTTTCAACCCACCCATACACAACGAGAGAGTGGAGTTTTAAATTTCTTGAAAACAGCATTATAGGAGAATATAGTCATCGCAACTAGCATGTAAGCATAGAGAGTAAGAAGATATCAAATACCTATCTTCTTTTTTACGAAAAAAGATACAATGCTGTAATGTGTTGGTAGGATAAACAAAAGACTCAAGCAGCTCACAAATAGCCAGTGGAAGATCAAATACCACGAATCATCTTTATTTGAATACTTGAAAAGTCTTCGAAATCCCAACGCATAAACAACAAGATACACAAGAAAGTCAATCGATAGGACGAATGTATCATAACGTTCAGGAACAAAATATATTCTTTGGCTGGCCTTTTGGCAAACATGGAAAGGGGAAACAGTATGGTTTACCGCGCAACTATTGTTTGCTTCTACTGAGGCATTCAAAGTTTCTTCTCCAAGCATGATGTTGAAATTTTTAAGACAATGTATTGTATTTTTTTAAACAGTTTTTCTGTGAAACGAAATGCTGGAATTACTCCTCTTTTACTAGAGTCTTAGCTTTTCCTTTTACATCAGGGCTGTCTTTGGAATTATCTTGCAAACCTAAAGAAAAATGGAAAATAAATAGCAAACATTTTATTCTATTTACTCAAGTTAAATACTTTTTCGCATACATTTATATCTACTTTATCAGGAATATGATATCAAATAAAATAACTGTTTTGACTAAAAATATTTATTCATAACACACGTTAACTTTTATCCTAAATATATGAACTTCATTAAAACTCACAGTAACTCACTTAAAACAGATTTCCTTTATTTAATTTTGAATATTTTAGGCAAAATATTAAATAGAAATACATTCAAAATGAACCTATAAATACAAAAAGAATTGTATATTATTCTATTTATTTATAGTACCTATTAATATTAATATTAATAAGGTACCTTTTTGGTATTCTGATATTTTCCTATTTCTTTTTACAGAAACATTTTTCTTGATCATTAACAACATAAAAATGCATTGGTTACCAATAAAATAGTAATAATTTTTTTTAAATTATTAATTACTGTTATGATTCTAGCTACCCTTCTCTTTCTCTCATTCTTCTTTTATTTACATATCTTTCTATTATGTTCTTATTTTTTTATTAATTTCATTTCTATTCTGTTGCTAAAAAAATTTTCATTTTTAGTAGACTACCTTTTTACATTCCTGCATACATTCACAAGATAGAACCCGTGTTACAATTTTAAATATATTTTATTACATTTTCGATCCATTTGATTTCTCTCTCTCATCCTTGGTTATTTCTTTTTAATAGTAATTTATTTATTTCGGATTATTACATTTTTAACTTAGTGTTTTGTTTTATGTGGTTTATAAAGTATATTAAAAGATGAACCTCTATATAACGAATTTTCTATGTGACGAACTTATTTTCGGGATTTAGCGACTTCGTTATATAGAGGGCCGACTGTATTTTGTTTATAATCTTAGAGTATTCATAGAATTTTATTCTTACTTTATTTTCTCTTCCTTCCAGCTCAGGTATACATAAAAGAAAGTTGGCTGCCCTGAAATGTATGTTTAGTCCAACAATCTTAGTTTCGAATAATAAGTACTTGTTATTGTCTTAGAGGCATCAAATGTAAGTCTTAAAATATCCTCTTGTGATTTTGTCTCTAATTTATATCCCCGTATCTGGCCACACATTACTTATTGTACTCTAATCTCAGGTGATCTAAGCATTTTTGACAGTCTTTCTAGTTATGTTTAAAAATATTGCAACATCCACCTCTCTTAATTGTTTTTTAAACATTCAAATTTTTTGGTAAATTTTTGTTGCCATTTTAGCTATCATTCCAAAAGTTCAGCACATTTTTATTGAGCCCCGTAATTTATTTTTACCGAATTCGTGCATTTTTGCTCAAAAATTTACTTAAATTACAGAATTATGATAAAAACTAAAAGATATACCTTCAGTTTGATTCGTAGAATATCCAGAAGAAACTCTAACTTCCTGTGAATTCTTGACAAATAACAATAATGAAGTCCTTACATTGTGTTCATAAGAAATTGGGATTGTTCCTAAGCAGAAATAAGTAAAAAATATCTTTAATAAGTTATTCGTTTTTTAAAGATAGCGTTGTTTATACATTGATATTCAAATAAGAAAATTTGCATATTGAGTAGAATCTTTCAGTCATTTGGAAAATTTTGAGCAGTAGAGCGTCGTTTATCCGACCGTTTTTTATACGGAGCGTCAAATATACGGACCAGTTATTTTTTTGTCAACTACATGTACTGTATCATCTAGTCACCGAACCGAAATCTCTAAAATCTGATTCTGCGTTTCTCCCGCAGGACATGCGCAAGGGCCCTTATTCTGTGATTTCGCCATTCATGCGGTATTTATGAGGGCATGCGCATTGGCTTGTTTTCATTTCTTGGAAAACAACTGTTGAATTTATTTTAACCCTCCAACTGGACAGAACGGATTTTTCCGCCCTACTAGAGAGGCTTCGAAAATGGACTGCACGGATTTTTCTGCCTTCAAGTAACGTTTTCAAAAGCGGATTAGTCGCACTTTTCTGAAATCCTTTCCCCCTTTTAAGGTTTAACATCTTGAAAGATAATGAGGGACGGAGGAAGCAACACAGCAGGAGTTTTATGGCTCGCAGGGACCCCCTTGTTTTGACCCCCAATCGTAAAAAATCGGGGGAGAAATTTCTTTACAACCCAAGAAGTCTTTCTTTGCTAGCTTGTATTTTAAAAGTTTCCAAAAGTCCCAACGCATAAGTAAAATATGTTACAATTCTCTTTTGGTTTCATATTAATTTCAAACTGTAACAAGTTGGGGAGTGTCAGGGCAATCTGCTATTTTATATAGTTAGACAAATTATCTTTTTTTAAGTATATTCTCTTTCGCTTCATTTTTCTTATTCAAAGCTTTCAGTTTTTGAAACATGATTATTTTATTATAAGATACCGAAAAAATTAATAAAACATCAAACTCCTTAAAATTTGGAACCTTTTCAATTTTCCAACCACTAAAAATGAATAAATTTAAACTTCATCAAATCATTTGAAACATTTTCTTACACTTTGATAAAAATAATAACGAAAAAAAAACTAATTAAGATTTATTAGTTTTTTTTTTTTTAGATTTCAAAGCCTAAGTGTTCAGGGAAGTTTAAGTACAGTGCCTGGTTATATATTGTTAAAATACACCGAATTATATTTGAATTTTAAGTGCTTGAACTTCAGTTTACATCAAAGACAACATGAATGAAGATTTTCACACATTTTTTTATAACTTGAATGTTTGAATAAATGGTAATCAAAAATATACGGAAACATTTACAGTAGACATTTATGCATATAAGTAAACATAAAAATCAATTTTAAATTCGAGCTATTGAAAAACATTCGAATTATATATTGTTCAAAAATATCTATTTATACAAAATACCTCAACATTTATCTTTTTTAAAGGCTAACTGAATAAGTAATTAAAATCTGGATATGTTTTGAAATCTCGACCTTATAAAGCTAGAAATTTTATGTTAGAAATTCCATTTGAAATTTCGAAAAAAAAAAAATGCATCGCGCAGTTAAAAATTATTTACCATAAGTTTTAACAATTGTTTGAGTATAATAAAAATTTCAAATTTTATTATATAGCTTCTTTAGTATCTTTTAATATATTTCGGCCGCGGTAGCCGAGTGGTATAGGTATCGGAACGTGGCTTGCTTTGTCACGAGTTCGAGCCCAGTACCACTAAAGACCCGCCGTGTAGGGCAGCGATGCACGTTAAATCTGTCGAGAGCTGAAACGTCTTCCCGTTGGTGTGATGGGGTAGTTAGGAGAGGGGGGTGCCAGCTCAGGTGTCGTCCACGTCACTTGACAATGGTTCAAAATTACGTGGTCCGTCGCCAGAAGCCCTCGTGTAGCTGAACAGTGCGACGTTAATATTCAATCATTCATTTAATATATTTCGAAGATTTCATACAATTCGGCTGAAAACCGCATGCTAAAAGCAAAAAATATACTAAAAAAATTGATGAATATACAATTACAATAAATTCTTACATAGAGAAGCAAAACTGAGAAGCTAAAGCGTAGGAATAAAAAATTTTGAGTATATCTGAAGTAGTTTTCGAAATATTTATTTTAAAGTTTAGAAAATTTGTGTGCGTTATGTTATACTTGATATCAATTAAATGGTTAAAATAATGTGTGTGTGTTAATATTAGTCATGTAATCGTTTGATGACACATTCATATACTAATAAAAATTATCATGGTCATTGATGCGAATGTCAAGAATTTTATGTAATTTTAAATTCAGACATTAAGATTTTGATGTAGAAAATATAAAACGACCATCTAAAATGCATGAAAAATGCAGTCTGCTATAAAATGATCTTGACAAACAAAATCCGGCATTTTCACTTACTATGGCAGAACCGGCTTAGTCAGGGGCGATCTGGAAAAACAGAAAGAGAACCGCGGTTTTGATGGATGCCGCTGTAGCTTTTAAAGCTCCCAGGAAAAATTATATATATATATAAATTACAAACGCAAAAATAAATCTTGTAACTTTCCATACATTTTTATAACAACGAATTGTGGAATTGGCTTCCAATACATTGTTGTGTTTGACAATATCTAAGGTAACCAACCCTACTTTAGATAGATTTGTACTACTTTTTCGTAACCGTATTCCTTTTAAAATTAATTCGTGCAGCCGAAATACACCTTTTGTACCCTTAAAAATTTATGTTAACTATAACGGTTAATTTTAATTTATGCAACTTGTGAAATGTTCATAATTAACGATTTCCGTCTAAACAGTTTGCATGAAAAAAAAGTTTGGACTCCCTCTCTCATTCATTAGGGATTTATATAAGATTCTAACATTAAATTTTATTTTTCAACGAATAGGATTGAGTGGAAGTGTATAGTGCTTCCACACCACAGGTCTGGGGTTCTATGAACGGGCTGCGCAAGGTCGACTCTGCCTTTCATCCCCGCTACATTGGGTCGATAAATGAGTACCAAGCTTGCTTCGGGTCTTAAACACTGAAGGTCTCTCTTCAGACAGACCACCAAATCGGGACATCTGTTCATGCACCTCAGCGTCCAATGGTCACGTGTATTATGATGGGCACAGTAGTTCCTGGCCCTCATGGATTGTTGTGCTTCTGAGTTTGAGTCTTAAGTTTGAGGATTACCTCACTTTGAGGATACCCCTTAGATAAACATGTATTTCCACTCATTTGCAATTAAACATTTTTCTTTCAATTACGTTTATTTCAGAAGGAAGTTTTATTTTTCAAATGTATTTGCTTAATAACATGTATATTTGTGTATTATATTAAAAATTTGATCAGTCCAAAATTACATGTTTTTAGCTCCTCTAAAAGCTTTTAGGATTTTACAACTGATCTTACAATCCATATACGTTTTATAGTAGTATATTTAAAAATGATAAGGACATTTTTACGACTGTGTGAGCTGTTATGCCTCGTTTATAAATATAAAAAATTGCATTCAGCTACAGTTTTTAAAATGTACAGAAATAAGTGGAGCAACAGGATACTTACATATTATGAATATTTTTGACTGCAGTAAGATATATTTATATTTCAGTTTCTTTACAATTTGAATAAAAGTTGTAAGCCATTTTGCGAATAGTTTGATATTGAGTATAAACCCATAGGCTGTTTAATATTGTAAAGTGTTTTACTTTGATACCAGCACACATTAAAATAAGACTCATTTGCAGTTATATGATCAGCTTCAGTGATATTTAAATTTTCAAAAATAGTCTACACCTACGAAAACATTCTTTCACAACCGCACACCACATCTCTCATACTATATCTTCCCTACAGCAGGAAATATTTGTGTATACTGAAAAATTTAAAACAGGATACATTTCCAAGTGTTAAATTTGTTTTTAAAATTTGGTATGAATACATTGTGGAACTGTCGGTTAACTTCACTGAACAAAATTGTTTTAAGTGTACTGTTTTGAAAGACAAGATTAATTAGGGAGAACTTTTCTCACAATAGAATTTGTAGTGACTGAATTGTGTGAAAATGTAGTTATCGATGTGTGACATTTTTCCTTGTAATAAAAGAAACAGAAAGATAAGAAATTTAACTTGAGTAGAAAATGGTTAGAAGTACTGTCATGCGCATTTGAAGAAGTATATCCCCCATTAAAATTAAAAATTATTGACTGAATGTGTGTTATGTCCATCACAAATGCCGATGTAGAAAAGGAATTTTTATTTAATACAAGAAGTTCGAAAAAGAGAACACTAGGAAGGAAAATTTAAATTTTTTCCGAAAAATATTCAGTTAACATAAAAATATCTTTTATATGATTTTAATTAAAATAAATTAAAAGTATTGAAATCATTTTTTATGCTATTTTAATTAAAAATATAACTGAATAGAGAAATATTGGTTTTTTTTTCATAAATATAATCATTGTATGTAATATTCATTGTGTTATTGTTTAAAAATGAGATAGGGCCTTTGCTCTTTTTACCTCATTACTTTTTTAAAAAACAGGAAAGTGAGCGCGTTTTCTTACTCTCATAATCAAAATGAATACAGGATGCTTTTTTTCTGGTTCAAATCGTTCAAATCGCAATACCAAATATATATATATATTAATTTTTAAAAAATGACAGAAAAATAAATTTTCTTTGAAGAAAATATAATTATTTTTTTCAACTTCTAACATACTATTTATTTCATTTTTTCCTCTTTTTTTTACCTTTCATTACGTTTTTAATTTTACTGTGACTGAACATATAGGAGAAAGAAACACCCTATCTTTCAAAGAGGATTGATCAAGAGAGGATATCTACGCTTTCAAAGAAGATTGCCCAAGGCAACTTAACAGCTAGCTGTAAACGATTGATCTCTTGGTTCTTACTTTTCAAAAGGGACCGAACTGGTTCGTCCCAAGTTCTAAAAGGGGGAAAGGAAAAAATTTTGCCCCGTTCGACCTCCCCAAGTTCTAAAAACCATGATTTTTTTCAAAAATTGGCAAATTTTCTTATGGACCATTTTATTAACTTAATAACAAAAAGTCTTTATTTTGTTGCAAAAATGCATTTTGAAGGGAATCGCAAAATAAAAAGAAAGTTCGAAAAACGCGATTTCAAAAGTTTTGAAAATAAATGAAACTTATGTTTTCAGGAGGAAGGTCAAAATTTGCAGTTCAGAATTAGTCAAGCAATTTCGTATAATGTTAATAAAATTAGTTTTTGGTGAAGGGAGGAATAACAGAGTAACACATCAAAATTGAAAATTGAGAATTTGTTCATAAAATCTTTGTACAGAGCGGGCCCCGTTTATGTAATTTTTCGTACATTTTTACTAGTTTTTTCCCATTTTAATAATAAATAATTTTTTTTCTTTTACCAATTTTAGGATTTTTTCCTTAAATTATACTAAATAAATATAAAAATCACAAAAAGATCTCCATATCTCCTTTTCTTCAAAAAAAGTTGTCCATCTTTGCTTTTGATAAAAGGGTTATATTCGTGGTGGGAGGGGGTAACTTAGCTTTGCATATTGAAAGTAATTTCGTGGCTCCATCTGCTGATAAAATATATGTTATTTGAATCGCTACAGTTGAAAGTGATCATACATTATAGTCCTTTTAATAATTTAAAAGTTTTTTGGGTACTTGATCGACGAACATTTGTAAATTGAACGAGTAATTATATTTTTTATTAATGTTCTATGCAGAACACGGCATATAAATATATGAGCTGTATGTCCCATGAAAGTTGAAAAGCGAAAAATTCAACTCTTAAAGGATTTGTAAAGCAAAAGCATCTTGACAAAATTGACTTGTTTTGATATTTAAAATCTTTATTTTTTGTAGCTAATTTTAATTATTTTTTTACGTATCGCTCGAAAAACGTATTGATAAGAAGAGTTTAATAGCCAATGAATGGTGTCATCCTCCTCTTAAAATCTTTTCTAATTGAAACAACTCCAAGTCAAAATTTGTTTACAAGATGGAATAAAAACAACTGCGCATGTTTTCATAAAGGATGCAGGAATGGCGAAATACGATGGCGGGAAGCTTGATGAGCATGCTCCGCGCAAGAGTCTCAGGGAAGGGATTTTGACCAAGAGCGGAAAGGGTGGAGGTTAGGTCAGACGAGAATTAAACAATCCCAGCGAGTAGCCTCTAACGTTTCGGATGCAGCGTTAAATGAACAAAATCTTGCTTTATATAATCAGTTTATTAAATAGATAAATAAACTTTCTTTTCTTCAACTTTGGATAAAACAGTGATTGTTTATAACGATTTATTTTGTCAACATAAAAGCAAGTATTTCTAATAAAAGAAGGTTTATGTTTATTTTCTAATTTTAAAAAGAATTCTTCATGTTATGAAATCTCTTTTTATGTCTCAGATTAAAAGAAATCTCATGTTAAATTTTTATTAGTAAATGCTATGTTTAAAAGAACCCTAGTACACCACCACAGAGACCTGAGGCTATGAATTAATTAATCATATATAAATTTTTAGCTGCTTATAAATTTTTATTAAATATATATTGCATTTTTTAAAAAAATATACTCTCGAATAGAGTACCATTCACTTTTAATTCCCATTTCATAAAATCTTTAAAACTTTTTGTTCAAAAAGGTGTTTTCAGAAATAAAGTAAAATAATCTTCTTTATAGAATATTCCAGCAGAAACTCAACGAGTTCCCTAAGAAAAAAAAATTCAGCTTAATAACAAAACGTACTAAGAACGTAAGAAGGTTTTCTTAAAAAAAGTTCCATAACGCATTTGACAGAAGTTTTGAGAATATGCGAATTTAAGACATGGAATTTTATGGGAGTTTTTTTACCTATAGTATGAGGGGAACTATTTTCTATAATTTCATTTTAATGGATATGAATGTTTTCAGAACCACTCTGGACGACGGATTTTTAAAAAGTGTACATATTCTTTGGATGCACTGTCCATTAGATCTTCAAACCTTTAGTCTTTATGAAACGTATTTATAGAATAATCTAGATAGAGTAATCGTAGTTCTACTTTTACTTCTAGAAATCATCTAGAAGCTAAAAACAACATTGATGTAGAAATGGGAGAATCTGATACTGCAACTCATACTCTGTAACACAGTGCTTCTCAAACTTTCTATAGTTGCGACCCAATTTTCAGTCATAATTTTCATCGCGCCCCCCTCATGCAACAACAATGTATGGAATGCAATAATAATGTACTTAGATGCTAAAGTTACAATGCACCTTTAATTATAAACTGCACAAAGTATGAAGAGACACTGCTGGCCACTGTAAATGGAACACCCTGAAGGAAGCATGCAAATAACATGGAATTTACAACATGAATGAGCGGAGGTGAGATATGCAAACGATTAGCGCAGACACACATCATGCGCGCCTGTGGTGCCACCTCAAAGCACTATTTAAGGCTTGGAGATTTCGAAGATTTTAAGTTCGGCAATTGGGTTTTTCTTGTGGATATTCAAAAAACGATAAGTTATGTCTCGTAGTAAACAGCGATCAGCTTTTGATGAAATTTCCGAGTTCGACAGAGGAAGTATAGTGGCCAACCGCAGTGCTTCTCAAACTTTCAATACTGGCGCCCCCTTTCGATCACAATTTTTTTCGCGCCCCCCCTTATACATTAATAATGTACTGAATGCAATAATGCAATAATAATGCACTTTGACGCTAAAGTTACAATAGGCGATCTTAATTATAAACCATACAAATTAGTAACATAAGTATTAAATTTTGTATACTACTTTTAAGCAAAATAAATAAATAAAAATAAAATAATAGGATAATTATTATATTTTTTTCTTTCTCTAATTTTTAAATTGAACATATTGCAAAATGCGGTAGCTGCTTAGAAGACAAAATATAGATATCTGCTAAATATAGAAAAAGAACTCAGGGGGTCAATTTCTAATCATAAGCATTCCTTATAAAAATTTTGCTTTCCAAGACAAGCTCATGGACGTCATTAATACTTATTAAACTTGTTCTTAATTTAGCATTAATTAATTAGTTATAAAATATTCTGTGCAGCACTGATACATTAAAAGTATACCGAACTGAACTGAAGTGCCCGCTCTTTGCACGAGTTCATTTATAAGAAAATAAAACATTATTGATATAATAGCCGAATTGTAAGGAAAGCAAGGCCAAGTGCTCGACAATGTTTACAAAAACGTAAAATGATTTTTTTTTAAATCGTTGCTCAAATTATAATTAGTTTTAAGCGAATTGTAATTTTAAGCCTCACAGAATTAGCATTTATAATTGATGTTAAACAGTAGCGCACACAGGAATTTTTCAAGGGGGGATCCGGGGTCGAAAGTTCACCAATCTTGTATCAGGTTCCTTTTGATTTTGTCGATTTTCGGGAACAAAACACAGTAAAAAACTAATACTTGAATAAATATGTAAGGAACAGCTGCCTGCACCTGGCTACAGTCGAACGAGAGACGATATAGAGAAAAGGATCTGGCAACGACGGAGGAGAAAAAGGTCGGAACGGGAGAGAAGAAGGGGCGGCGAAGAAAAAGCCGGGGTCGTGAAAAGTAGACACGGCTGAACGATGTATCGTAATCCTGTAACATCGCAATATATTCTTTATTTTAAGAAATGTCCCATCGAAAGTGTGGAATAAAACAGTGGGACCAAATCCTGTCTGCAATTATTTTCTTTTCACAATTCGAACACGGTCGGAAAAGAACTCACGAGTTTACACTGGTGTCAGAGGTGGGGTGCAATGGAGCAAAAGTTAAAGGATTAAAATATTTCAAATTGATCGGTGTTCGTACTACAAAGTTGTGAACAAGGGCTAGTGGACATTCACAGTTTGAAAGAAAATTTTTAAGAAGAAAATAGAATCCTGCGGTGTATTTTCAAGTTAATGACCACGTGGATCCCGGGAATTCTCTTGCAGCAGTTTCAAGTGAAAAATCATGATCTTCATACAGAAATTTGCTATCACCTGCCGAGTTGGGCTATGGAATAAACAGATGCCGTATTTTTCTTCAGTTTCTGATGAATGGAGTCTGATCTGAAAAGTGTTCAAGTACAGAAACAGCTTTCATGTCGAGGTAAGTGGCTATTGTTCCCCTAAGTTAAAATATTGTGTGAATATTTAAAAGAGTAATGGGATGCATTCATATTTAATTTGTTTTTTTAAATAAAATAGAAAAAGCAGATATATCTGAAAAAAAGAAAATTTCATTGGTTTATTGCAATATTCTATGTTGTTGGATTATTGTGTAGATGAAATAAGAAAATTGTGTACTTATTTTACCTGGAAATGATAGGGTATCATTTTAAATGTTGTAAAATATGGTATTTAGAGTTCTAGTGTTAAACTATAATTTTTTTTATCATCATTCTTTACTGTTTCGAAGTTGTCTCAAAAATTAAAATCTGGGTATAGAAAGTGTTTTGCATAACAATTCAGTTTGCAGAATTAAAAAAAAAAGAATTAGATTAATTTATCTTGAAATAATGGTTGCGAAAAATGTATGTTTGAGTGGGTGAAAAATATCCATTAAAAAAATGTGTATATGTATTTCAAGTAGACGGACTTCCTGTTAAAATGTTGTAAATAAGAGATTTTGTAGGTTATTTATGACTCAGAATATATGGCATGTTTTTTTTTTTTTGAATATTATATGATAGTTTTTCATTTTAAGCAAAAGTGTTGCAATTTGTCAGTTAGTTGATAGTTTAATGCAATCTGATGTTATTTCCTTTACTCGTAATTTATGATGTATATATATATTGGTTTTTTGTTTCCTGCATAAGATTCTTCTTTTAATTAAAAAAAGAAACTAAGAGTAGATTTATGATTTGAGAAATAATTCTATGGTAATGTAGCTAAAGTATGTTGTTTTAATTGTGTTTTTTTTATTTTGAAAAAGGTTCTGCGTTCTGATTAGTAACAAATAACTGTGTCTCATATAAGTTTTATTGTAAACATATTTCGTATTGTGTTTCTGAATTTGAATACTCTTAGAAAAACGAGTAGAATTTTTCTTGCTTGTTAAATATATAGTACTAGGTCATTTAAGTGTTTGTAGTTAAATTTGTCAGAAGGTAATTTGGCATTAGGTTTAGCTTGATTAAAAATGGCATTTCTCATTAGAAGTAAGAAAATTGACTTAAGGACAGTCGGTATGGTAAACACCTTCCAGAAATCGATTTTGAGATTTTGATATTTCTCAAATCTCCAAATTAAGCCCTTTCCAATGATATAACATACTAGTCAATTTTTGAATTAGAAGTATTTTAAAATGTTTTTTAAAAAATAATCAACTGATTTGCCACGCCTACTTTGACAGATAGAAATGTAAACATTGGCCTTTTAAAACTGGGATGCTCTTGCAAAGCCATTATCTGTTTTATTTATTCCCACGAACTTAACTGTAGAATAACTGCAAGTGTAACTGTTAAGGTTGTTTACCTATTTTTGGCGCTTTCGAACACGTTGTGTTTGAGCACTTGTCGTTTATCGATACTTAAAATTTCTGAAATTTTGAAATGCCAAGATTACAAAAAGTGTTCAAGAAACGCAAAGGTAAGTATTATCCACGTAAGAATACTATTAATAGCAAAGTAAGTACCACTGATTGTAAATTAAATGCTCAAGCTGAACATGCACATGATTCAAAGCAGTCATGTGCAAAAGAAAAGAAAATTCCCGATTTAAATGAGAGTTTTTCTTCTTTTGGTGATAGCGTAGGTATTTTAAATGCAATCATGAATTTAAATATTCTTGCTTTCGTTTTCAAGAATGAAGTTCACTGTAAAATGTGCAACAGTGGTTTAGACATGCAAGTTTTAAAAGGTAAGTCTGGACTGGCTATTACGTTTGTCCTGAAATGTTTTGCTTGTCCATATCGTGTAGAATTCTCTTCTTCAAATTTTCATGAAGGAACACAAATTGCTACAATAAATACCAGGTTTGTGTATGCTATGCGTTCAATTGGAAAAGGTGCAGAAGCAGGAGAATGTTCTGCGGCGTAATGAATCTTCCGCAACCACCTACAAGGTTTGCTCCTTACGGTAAGCGAATTTTAAATGCTGCTAAACTTGTTTATGAGGATTCAATTCAAAATGCTGCGAAGGAAGCTATTTGTGAAAATGAAGGTAACAAAAATATAGCAGTAGCTGTAGATGGGACATGGAAGAAGCGTGGTTACACATCCTTGAATGGTGTAGTTACTGTGACCAGCATTGATACAGGTAAGGTGATAGATGTTGATATTCTTTCGAAGTATTGCGCTTGTAAAAACTTGCCTTTTCATGAAAAGGATTGTAAAAGGAACTACGTTGGATCTAGTGGAGCGATGGAAATCCAATCTAAAATTTTTCAACGGTCATTATCTTTACATAATGCCCGATATATTACGTACTTAGAGATGGGGATTGCAAAGCATTTGATGCGGTAAAAAGAAAAACATTTATGGAAATGAATATCCAATTGAAAAATTGGAGTGTATTGGCCATGTAATGAAGCGCATGGGAACAAGATTACGCCGATTAAAAGCTCAATTGAAAGGGCAAATCTTGTCAGACGGTAAGTGTTTAAGTGGGAAAAATCGTTTGACTGAACATGAAATTGATAACTTGCAGTCATACTATGGATCAGCTATTCGAGAAATCACAGCAGTGTTCAGAATATGCGGCAAGCTATCTGGGCCATTTTTCTGCATAAGTTATCAACTGATGAATATCCTCAACATGGTTTTTGTCCCATCGGGGAAGATTCATGGTGTGGATTTAAAAAGGCTGAAGCATCAGGTAAGTCTTACAAATATAAAAACAGTCTTCCGGTCGCTGTTGTTGAAGCAATGCGTCCTATATTTAGAGATCTTTCCCATCCTGATCTGTTGAAAAATGTTTGCATGGAAAAACACAAAACCCGAATGAAAGTTTTCATAATGTCGTTTGGTCACGTGTTCCCAAAGCAACATTTGTACAGATTGAAACACTTTCACTTGGTGTTTATGATGCTGTTTGTTCATTTAATGATGGTAATGTATCGAAATTAAAAATGCTTCAAAAAATGGGCGTAGAACCAGGGAATTTTCAGTAAGTGCCATGAAACTTCTCGATAGGGAAAGACTAATGAAAGCAATTTATGCTTTTTCTGGACGCTCGAAGAAAATTAGAAAAGATAAAAAGAAGAAAAAGAAAGAAAGAAGAAGATAATATTAAGAAAATAAGGTAAAAACCGGCTACAGTGCAGGATCTTTTGATGAGGTAAAAATTTATACAAAAGCTACTGTGTTTTCTAATTAATATATTTTTCAAGTAATCTGTTCTTTTTCTTTAAATCTACTGTATGCATGAATTGGAGACTTTTACTATATATTTCATACATATTGTTGTGTGTTCTTATTCTTTATGCAAAATTTTTTAAATATTTCTTTGACATTTTTCACTAATGAACACATGTCGTAACACAGAAAATGACTATTTTTATTAAATTGTGTATTCTTTTTTTTCTATAAATCTACGTATGCATGAACTGGAAATTTTTACTATATTTTTCATATGTATTGTGTGTTTTTATTCTTTATGCAAAATTTTTTTAAATATTTCTTTGACATTTTTCACTAATGAACACATGTCGTAACACAGAAAATGACGATTTTTATTAAATTGTGTATTCTTTTTTTCTATAAATCTACCATATGCATGAACTGGAAATTTTTACTATATATTTCATATGTATTGTATGTTTTTATTCTTTATGTAAAAAATTTTTAAAATATTTCTCAGACATTTTTCACTAATGAACACATGTCGTGACACAGAAAATGACAATTTTTAATAAATTGTGTATTCCTTTTCTATACTTCTACTGTATGCATAAACTGGAAATTTTTACTATATATTTCATATGTATTGTGTATTTATACAAATTTTTAAGCTTTGGTGTTCAATAGTTTTTTAGTAAAAGGTTTATATATAAATATCTAAAAATGCAATGCCTTTTTTCATTGCACATAGCTTGTTACATATACAAAAATACATAAATTTCATGTTCAAGAAATCTGTTTTTATGTTTTTGTTGTTTTGAATACCATTTACCAAATATTTAAAGAAAATTTTTAATTCTGCTGCTGTAAAACATTGTGTTAACAGGTGAATATATAAAACACTAATGAAAGTTTTCGAAATAGTGTATAATCATGTATTACCAAAGTCATATTTTCATGTATTGACACATTTTCACATGGTATTTATGATGCTTTATAGTCAAAATTTGATGAAAGTAATGTATCAGAACTGAAAATTCCTCAAAAATTGATACAGAATTTGAGTAAAATAATTAAACGCTAAAAAATACCTCGATAGCTTAAAAGTGAAAAATGCTATAAATGTATTTTCTGAGAAATCTAAGTATAAGAAAAAACTAAAAAGCCTTAAAAGTAATAGAGAATAAGCTAATATTTAATAAAATAGGGCAAATACTTGTTGTAATTCATTATTTTTGTGATCAAGTGCTTTTTTACACTAAAAATGCAATTATCTCAAAATGGTTGTTTTCAAACTGCGTGTACAGTTTTCTCAGAATCTACAGAATGAGTGCTCATGCAATTTTTACTGCACATAAATAATATGTAACTCTATATACTAAGCTTATTTTTTTGGAGATTTTCCTGAAATAATTTGCTGAAAAGCAGTTATCGTAAAAATTTGACAGTTTTCAAAAATTTCAAAGTGATACTTTTACGATGAATTTTTTGAAAAAAGTAAACAATATATTTTAAATATATTTAACAGTATTTAAATACAAAAGCCTAATTAATATACAGACAAAATTTGAAGTTTATATATTTAACAGTTTCTGAGAAACTTGAACCTAAAATGGCTCAATTTAACATTGTCGGTATAGGCCCTACCGACTTCCCTTAATTCAATTAGCGCGGGACTTAGATGAGTCACCTGATCCGTCTATGTCTAAAATTGTTTTAAGGAATTTAATAATCTCTAGTAAATATTACAAGGAGGAAGAGGCAAAAGAGTTATTGGAAGTTATTACAGCCGAAAGGTTAGAGACAGAACAGCGGCAAAAACTAGAACAACAAGAACAATTATCAATTGAAAAATTACGCTTGAAATGGAAATATCTAGGATCGCTAATCAGAGTGCTAATCAAAATAATGGTCAAACCTCACGTGTAAAATCTTTAGATGAAATAGTTAAAATGGTTAGGCTCTTAACTGTAAAGGTACCCAATAAATCAGACGGGTGGGAATATTTCTTTTCTAGTCTTGAAAAAGGCTTTCGCTAGTGAAATGGTTAGCGACGAGTTAAAACCGAAGGTTTTGTTATGCATGTTAGGAGACAAAGTGTCAAACTTATTAGTTAACCTAGGCGAAGAAGAATTAAAAGATTACGAATCTTTAAAACAGGTTGTGCTCAAGGAGTATGAACCCTCACTAAAAATTTGTTTAGAAAATTTTAGAAAGGCCAAACGTAACTCTGACGAAACTTTCTCTCAGTTCGCGTCCCGTTTAACATCTATGTGGTTATACTACTGTAAGTTAAGAGAAGCGAATGATTTTGAGTCAGTTAATCAACTGATCGTAGCAGATAAAATGTTTGAAATGTTGGATTCTGAGACGGCGACCCATATTGGTGTGCTCCAAGGGGAAGAATGGTACAAACCCAGGGACTTGGGCAAACAATGTGATATATTTTATGCTTACAAAGGGAAATCCTACGATGAACCTGAGAGAGCTAAATGGAATGATAGTGAAAAGAGAAGTTTTAATGGTAGTTGGGGTAAACAGCCATTTGGGGAGAAAAGTTAGATAATTTTTCTTCTAGGAAAAACTTTGATAAGGGTCAAGTAACTGAAATTAAAAAAATTCGCTTGTTTCACCTGCGGATCAGATAAACATTTTAAGCGGGATTGTCCGAAAAACAAAGGGGTAGATAATAAAAGACTTAATGAGAATAAGGTGTCAACAGAAGGGACGGAATTGGTAGATGGGACGGTAGCTGCTAGAGTTGATGTGCTAGGTAAAGTCATTCCTAGACGGGCCATAGAAGACAAATTAAGTAAATTAGTGAAAACATCTATTAGTGTAGATGGGAAATTAGTTCATGCTTTATTGGATTCTGGTACGGAAATTACTGTTATCAAGAAAGACTTAGTTCCTGGATCTCGGTTGAAGGAGCTTCCACGATTTATTTGAAAGGTATTTTCGGTCCAGCGGTTAAATGTCCTTTAGTATATGTTCCAATTGGTCTTGCTACCGGTAGCCAGGTTAAGGTGGTGCACCAGCAAGTGTTATGTGCTTTGGCAGAAGTTTTGGTAGAAGACGTGTTGCTTCCACCAGAGGTTTTGGATATGTTGGGAGGAGCCCAGAGTGAAGAGAATTCACTGGCTCAAAGCTCTCAGGACCTGAGGGTTGACTCAGGAAATGTAGATGAAACCGAGGTTTCGTCGGGTATTCTGCCAGAGAAAGCACAGGAGCACATTGAGGATTCTCAAAGGAATATTACTTCATGTCGGAATGAAGTGGGAACATTGGGTACTAAGGATGAGGAGGTGACCGCTGAGATGGATAAAGGAATCATGGTGGCTGATAGTTTTCGTTCCGAACAGGAGGGTTGTGCCGAGTTAGCACTGGTTTGGAAGCAGGCTAAGAAAGGCAAGGAAACTACTATGAAGTAGATGGATATCTATTTCATAGAGATAAAATACTCGGGGAGAGTATTGGGCAACTGGTAATTCCGAAGTGCAGAAGAACGGAGGTGTTGAGACTAGCGCATACTTCCGTGTTCAGTAGTCACCTGGGTCCCAAGAAGACGCTTGAACGAATAAAGTATTCTTTCTTTTGGGAGGGTCTGATGGCCGATGTGAAGAAATTTTGTGAGTCATGTAAAGAATGTCAGCTCACACGATCGGTTAGGATTAAAGGCCAATCATCCAGTAAACCTGTGGCAAAAGCCTGAATTGCCATTTGAGGTGGGGAATATGGATCTGATAGGTCCAATTGATCCGCCAAGCTTAAAGGGACATAAATATATTTTATGTCTGGTTGATCAGCACACTAGGTGGGGCGAGGCTGTGCCATTGACTAGTCTCAGTGCGAAGGTAACCTGTGAAGCTTTGTTAAGCATATTTTCGAGAACAGGGATACCGAATGTTGTCGCCTCTGATAATGGGACAAATTTCGCAGCCGAACTGACTAAGGAGTTCGAAAAAAGAATAGGGAGCAGCCCGAGATTCTCTACCCCAGGTTATCCACAGTCCAATGGTTTAGTGGAAAGGTTTAACAGAACTTTGAAAAATTAAACCCAATGACGTTTCATGAGGGGAGGCTGAGCAAAATTCTTTTGTTAAGCTAAAAGAATTACTTTGTGAAGTAACTAGTCTTGCTACCCCTGATGCCAATTTACCTTTCCTGGTGCATTGTGATGCATCAGATTATGGGGTTGGTTGCTGTCTGATACAGCAAGATACCGAAGGAATTTACAGGCCAATAGCTTTTGCTAGTCAAAAATTCAATGCTACGCAAAAGAACTGGGCAAGCATCGAGAAAGAGGCCTGGGCAGTGTCATACGGGTTGAATAAATTCGACAAATGGATTTATGGTGCCAAGGTGGAGATCATTTCTGATCATAATCCCCTTAAGTACCTAAATCAAACCACTCCAAAAAGTCCCAAGCTAACCCGTTGGGCACTGGCGTTACAGAGATGGAATCACCCCATTACTCACAGGCCAGGTATACAACATAGGAGTGCAGATGCATTGTCTAGATTAAGATAAGGACTGTATTGTATATATTTAGTGTTTTTTTTTGTATAATGTGTTTTCCATGTATCTGTTTGCAATCCCATTACAGTTTAGATCTTTCTGGGAACATAGTCACTTATTTCAATTGGGTGAACTATTCATATTATTTCATGTGTTGGTATTAAGGAACTTTCACTAGAACAATCATCAAGACTTTCGACTGTTGCAATTATTGTGTGTTCTGTTTGTGAATTTTCTGTTCCTGGTGTCTGATATGGTAAAATCAGCCACAAGGGGCAAATTTTACTCTTAGGTGGGGCGTGTAAGGAACAGCTGCCTGCACCTGGCAACAGTCGAACGAGAGACGATATAGAGAAAAGGATCTGGCAACGACGGAGGAGAAAAAGGTCGGAACGGGAGAGAAGAAGGGGCGGCGAAGAAAAAGCCGGGGTCGTGAAAAGTAGACACGGCTGAACGATGTATCGTAATCCTGTAACATCGCAATATATTCTTTATTTTAAGAAATGTCCCATCGAAAGTGTGGTTAGGTAAAAAAGCATAAAAAAAAAAAAAATCTCTCATCACGGGATGACAGCAAATCAAATAAAAGTTTTTTATTTGGTTATAGGATCAAAGATAGCTAATTAGGTATTGAAGAAGTTTTTATTTTTGATGGCTTAATATCGCCTATAAATTATATCAGAGTAAAAGTGCATTTTTTATTATGTCTGAAAGTATTTTGTTTTAATTCATTCCAGTAAACTAATTATTTTTAAATCTTTTATTTTCGATATGCTCGCGCCCCCTTGTAAGGTCATCGCGCCCCCCCAGGGGGGTGCGCCCCACAGTTTGAGAAGCACTGGCCTACCGAGATTGTGGATTATCTTTCATAGAAATCGGTAGTCGTGCTGGACGAAACCAAAAACTGTAATGCAGTTATGTAAACGTTGGTTGCAGGAGGGTACGACGGACCGACGTGGTCGATCGCATCCCCCTCAGTGCACCACTTCACGTGAGGACAGGCAAATTGTGCGTATGGCAGTGACGGATCGCTCAGTCACATCATGAACCGTATCACAACACATTGAGTCTGTAACGCCTCATTCAGTGTCTGCGCGTACCATTCGACGCCGTTTACAGCAGAGTGGTCTGTCCGCAAGACGTCCATTGCTTTGTCTAACCTTAGAGCCACGGACATCTCCGTCACCAATGATGCGATGAAAGAAAGATGTGGGCGGCAGAATGGAATGAAGTTCTCTTTATTGACGAGTCACGCATCTGTCTGCAACACCGCGATGGTCGGATTCGAGTCTGAAGACACCTTGGTGAGAGAATGCTGAACAGCTGCATTATGCCCCACCACACTGGTACTGAACCGGGTGTTATGGTATTGGACTGTATTGGACATCACTCTTGCACTCTTCTAGTACCAATTGTTGGTTCTTGAAACAGCCAGCTCTACATCTCTGAGGTATTGGAGCCAGTTGTCCTTCCTTACTTTCAGGGCTTGGTCACAGCTATATTTCAACAGGATAATGCGCTACCACACGTGACACACATTGTCCAAAGGTTTCTTCGTCAATCACCAGATTGAATTGTTTCCCTAGCCGGCTCGCTCTCCGGATCGTTCGCCGATAGAAAACATGTGGTCCATGGTTGCTCAACGATTGACCCAGATTACACCCCCAGCTGCCACACCAGATCAACTTTGGCAACGTGTGAAAGCTACTTGGTCTGCTGTACCCCAAGAACACATCCAAAGTCTCTTTGAATGAATGCCGAGGCGTGTGGCAGCGGTGATCTCCAACAATGGCGACTACTCTGGCTACTGATTCTGGCAGGAACCACACTTCACAGAAGTCTATAAATTTAGTCATTTGATGCTTGGTCAAAATGTTATCCACAAAATAAATATTGTTGTGCTATCTCTTCTCTTTCTTGGTGTTGCATTTACGGTGGTCAGCAGTGTAAGTTTGGAAAGTTTAAGTGTAAGTTTATATAGAGTTTTGTATTGCCGGGGAAGTCATTAGTAATTACTAAAATGTGTTTTTATTCAGTATTGATAAACTACTTAACAAATACTTTTCACGCGCGAGCTGATGCATTTATAAGTATCTTATATTACATGTATTTTATTTTTTATTACCGTAAAATCCGGTGTATAACGCGCACTTTTAACAGAAAAAACTGGATCGAATTCAACGGGTGTGCATTAGATGCCAGGTATCAAAATGAGAGCATAGAAAAAAAGGAGATTTTTATGAATATCGACATATTGTTTCTTTTAAAAAATGGCATTCTCTATGAACTTAAGAGGTTGAAGCCCTAGAAGTTGTGATGACCCCCTGCGTCACACCTTGAACACCAAGATTAATTTGAGGCAAAGAACCACCAAAAGCCATTTTGAATAATAATATTATTTGTTTTTGTTATAATTTCCTCAAAAATATCTGATAACAAATAATATAATAATGTTACGTCTACTAAAGGGATTTGCCTTTATATTAAATTAAATTACTAAGAATACGATTGATTACTAATCTAGCTCAACTCAAGTAAGGTTTACCGAAATAGGAGATCCAAGAAACACACGTATTCGAATTCTTAATTGTCATTAACTTTAACTAAGTAGCTCAAACTGACGCTTACTTTAAGCGTATTGGAATTATATTTACCGCTGGCTTATATCAGCTTTCTGGTACGTCTAGCAGCACGACGTCTTCACGAATCTAATCTCTTTGAATCTTCCAGTTTTGCATGTAACGTTATCGGCTCGATAGCCTACCATCATCTCTCTTGCTATCTCGCAACCCTCGACTTAAATACCTTATCTAATTTAAATATCCCAAACTTCTTTTTGGAGTTGATTGGAAATAAACGCGAATTTATATTCCCCAGAAAGACGCCTAAGAAGATTAATGGAAAGGTTCCGTACAGATTCGTCACAAAGTACACTATTTTTTTTCTAAAGCTTTGAATAATTCCTTAGAACAAATGACTTTAAAACATCAGAACATTGAGACGTAAATTTCAGGTTTCTTCATAAAAAAGGGGGTGCGTGTTATACGACGAATATCCCTAAAACTAAAAATTGCAATTTGAAAGTACAGGTGCGCGTTATACGCAAGATTTTACGATATGTACAGGGGCGTAGCTACAACCGTATCAGCCGTATCAATAATACGGGCCCCCAAGGTACAAGAGCCCCAACATGTGTAACTACAGTATTACTAACAGGGCTTTCTTTTCTAAAAGAGGGTATCCGAAGGAGTTTTGATTCCGGGCCCACTCAGACCTAAATACGCCAGTGAGTATGTCCGAATGAATTTTGCTTTGCTTTCTTTCAGTAAATATTGATAATTATTTTAAATGATTTATTTTCGACTTTTAGATATGCTAACCCCCCTACCCCCGTAGGGTTATCACGCCCCCTAGGGGGCACGCCCCACAGTTTGAGAAACGCTGCAATAGAAGGATTTTCAAATGAGGAGTCTGCGTGAAAATGGTGTCACACAAACCATGACAACCCTTCAAGCCCTACTGGACTCATTCCTTGGGAGTTTGTTGGTAATAAATTAAGAGTAAAAAAAAAAACTTTTAAAAACTAGCTTTTATTTAAATGCTCTAAAAAGAATAAAATAAACTTTTTTTCAAAACTTTTTTTCCTATCAACTTATAAAGTCGTTACACAATTAATGATATAAAAGTTTGTCATGAGATTTAAGTACTCGTATTTACTTAGTTTGAAAAATTTAAAAATTAAAATCAATCAGATGAAGTTATTTAATGTGCTTGTTTATCTACACAATTAAATCTAGCGACAAGCTTTAATATCATAAATTGTGTAAAGACTTTATAAGTTGATAGCAAAAAAAGTTTTAAAAGAAAAGTTTATTTTTTTCTTTTTAGAGCATTTAAATAAAAGCTTGTTTTTAAAAGTTTTTTTTTTCACTTTTAATTTGTTTTTTACTTTTAAGTTATCGCTGGACAGAAGTTTTTCAGTCTGTTAATCTCATTCAACGCATTATTGTTGCAAGGTCGTTAGCCAGTTAATTTTGAACAGTCCAGCTAAGGGGTACTCAACCTTTTTTCCCGCCAGGTCACATATATATGATAGCTATTTCACTCGGGCCTCAACAAGAGGATAATGGAAAGGGGGAGGGGGATAAATATTGGAAGACCCCAAAACAACATTGGACAAAGCAAAATTAATTAAAATATTAAAACTCAATTTTTTTTGTTTTGCTTTTACTATAATACTTTATTAAAAACGAAAAACACAATTTTTTTTTAAATCCGTAATTTTAAAGCA
>BMAU01008032.1:0-17112 GCA_019973935.1 Trichonephila clavipes
TTTTGAAATATATAACTTAGAAGTGGGTTTATTCACATTTTACGACAACAGAGGGAGCAATTTTATGAAAAACGCCAATAATTATTTCAATTTGGTGCTAGCACTGAAAATAACGTGAATTTTTCAAAAATCTGGTTGAGCCTCTGTGAGAGATCTGAGCTATATACAGGCAAAATATTATTATAATAGAACCTTTTTTCTCTAAAGGGAGAAACATTTGGAAAAAAGATTATTCTAAGTCTATTTTTGCCAAAATATTATATTGAAATAAATTTTTTTTTCAAAATGTCCTTAAGAGTAACAGAACACCTTCGAAGAAAATTTTTTGAATTAACCTGAATTTTCCCAGTAAATGCATATTTTATGACCTTATGGGTCTCTAAAATTAGAAAAACACCCAAGAAAAGTTTTATTAGTGCACATTTTTACTGTCAAAGGTGTATTTTATAAAAAAATAAGCAAAAATAAGATTTTATGCAAAACATGATAATTAAGAATAAAAATAAATATATTGACACTTGTAAATTGAATAACATAAGATGCAAACTATCTAGGGAATAGACTTATTTTGGTAATATATCACTACGTGGAAGCAGCCGAACTTCTTATGTGTTGAAATTTTTTAAAAGTTATTAATTTTTATTTTATTGTTGTATAAAAAACTTTTACTCAACACAAAACCATAAGAATAGTTTTATTCCTGTATAAATATATTTAAAAAAACATACATATAAAATTTTATATAACTCCATGGATAACTATTTGAGATATTGTGTTTTTAGGAAAAAGAAAAATGGGTGTATTCATTTCTTTGAGAAAAAGACAAAAAATAACATACAAACTATTTCTGATTACAAGATAAATTATACTTCTTTATTAAAATGCACCCAGATTTATTATTCTCCTCCATACTTTTGACTTCTAAAACACTATTTTTTTTTCTTTTTAAATGCTCTTAAAATTTTCCTGTTTTTCTTTGTTTTGGGGTCTGCATCATGAATTGATTCACGGATTCTGCATTTATCTAAATGCTTATATCCCCGTAAGGTAAACACCCCAAAATTTTCTATATTCATTTTTTTGAAAATTTTAGACACCCATTAATCCTTCTTCATTGAAGTGTATAATAGCATCATACGACCCAAATTTGGTGTTTTGAGCTGTGAAACAAATACTTCCTTCGGTACATTTTGCCAGACTCTTCCACTAAAACACTCGTTGGCATTTTGCGTGCGTTCATGCAGGCACTTACTTAATATCCCTTTTTTTCTATAGTTCTAAATATACTGGTTTAATTTTATTTAAAACATCATTTGATAAACCAGCATATTTTGGGGAACATTTTGTTACATTTGCCAACCCCCGCTGAAAATAACACCAGCTTTTTTTCCCTATTGGGCATTGACCATGCATCGGTTTCTTATCACTTGATGCACAGTGTTATAACACAGCAATTACATTTTGCTGCATGGAATTGAAGTTACCGACATTGCTGCGAACAGCAATTCCGTAATAGTTTTGAGGTCTGTCGATAAAATTATCAATTAATTTGCTTTTACCAGACAGTCCTTTAGTTTTAGTTTTCAGTTTTCTCAGACGAGAACCCACTCTCTTTTATTACATGGCCAATGCACTCAAACTTGGTCACATAGTTTAATCCATAAGTGTCTTTCACATTCTTGAAAGCTTTTGAGTCGCCATCCCCATAATATTGAGTGTATTGCAGTTTGCGGTTTTTTTCAGATCGAAGAAATATTCGGGAAGCCCCCACAATTTCTATTTTGGATGAAGAGCCTGTTAAATTTCACAGACATATGTGGTCGCCTTTTTTGACGAATCATATTCAAAGTTTCTTGGCATAGTCGAAGCCTCTTAAATGTTGGACAGTAGTAGAACGACATATATCCATGTCGTTAACACCTTACCAGTATCAACTGATATTGCAGCAACACAGCCATTCATAGATGTATAGCCTCTTGGCTGCAATGTGCCATCCACCGATATGTCACATTTTACAATATCGGATGAGAGATTTTGTTGTTTCTACACAATTTCAGTAGCGTTTTTATCATGGATTCTCAGCTACTTCCTGTACCACTTTAAAAGCTTTTTGCTTCTGATTTTTAAGCAGTTTTGGTTAGTCGAGGCAAATTTAATGTTGACCATAATTTAAATGCAATAGCAAAACATTTGCCTATCTGCCGCATAAAACCATACTAGCTTGGTATTTAGGACAGGTCCCCTTACAACTCTTTTGTTGAAGCAAATGCAAAAAAGTCACAACACTTACACATTTTAGTGTAAAAAATGGGACCACAATCCATATCTGGAATCCTCGAATAGTTCTATTTTATCAGCAAAACATTTTTGGGCAGCAAAAGTTGAGCAAAAGCTTTCCACAATAAGTTCAAGGTCAACGATTCTGTTACCAAACACAGGACCAGGCATTTCTTTTGCAGTTGAGAAACTCATTTCCCCAACTTTTGAACAGCTAACAGTACATTCAGGAACTGCTGAAGTGCTATACTTTTTCGAAGTGTTTGTGAATTTATTACCATAAAATTGCCGCTTGAGCTATATAACAATACTTTTAATAATTTTAAGTTAAAAAATAAAATAGAATAAAAACAATCAAATAAACTTTTTACGTTGCCAATTCTTTCAGCATGAAAATCAAACGCATATGTAAACAAAGTCAAAACAACAAACTTGCTGCCAGGTTTTACACATAAAAAAAAAAGAAAAACTGTATCTAAATACATTTATATTTATTCTTAAATTTTCTATTTAATTTCTGACTAAATATTTGTATATTAATTATAATATTTCATGTCATATACCATGAAAAGAGAAACGTAAAGAAAAACAACTCGGCCACTTCCGTTTAGCAGAAACTATGCCAGGTCCGGAGAAATTCATGATTAAGTAATACCGAAAAAGCTGTAACTCGGCTTCTAGTTAAGATAGAAACAAAATGTAAACATATTTACAACGATAAATCAATATTCTGACCACAAATTGTGTTTTAAAGGTGTTCTGTCACCTTAAAACAAATTTATGCATGTATTCTAAATTGAGTGACACTAAATATCATGAACGTTATCCATTTGTGCGATTTATTTAAAATCACGGTTCCGAACGTAGTCGGATACGTAATAACCTCCACTGGAATTTTATGAAAGCCGACTGGAGTCTGTTTGAAAATATCTCTAACAATCTTATATCGCTTAATCTTATCAACTTGGAAAAGGAATGACCCATTTCAAGCACTGCATTTTTACAGATGCTAAGTCTTCAAACCCTAGGGGAAAAGTGAACAGACCCGTTCTTTCTTTGCCACAATTCAGACATTATTAAACCATTGATTGCCCAAAGGACGGAATTCTTAAAAATATTTGCCCAAAATGGCGAATGGACAAAGAAAGTGAATTAAATAAGCTGAAATTAAGACAATTTATGTACAAGTCAAACGATCAAATTGGCAGGAATCTATGTGAAAAGTTAGACTATAGAACTTCAAACACTAAATTATGGAAAACTGGCTAAGTTGATAACTTAAAAGCCTAGTAACAAAGAAACTAACGCTATCATTAGTGATAATGACCAACTCTCGGTGGATGTTCGGGAAGCAGCAGAGGTCCTGGCTCAGCATTACGCAAATGAAAGTAGGCTTGCTTTTAGTAGTTCTAACAAGCACTTCGCCAGAGAGAGTCACCAGATATCAAATAAAATCTTGTAGGGACAGGTCGTAAGAAAACCCATTATTCGATGTTGATTTCACCTTACCTGAACTACCTTATACCCTTCAAAATCTGGACACCAGCAAATCACCAGGTCTAGATAGCATCCCTGGACATTTCTTGTCCCACCTTGGAAATTTGGGTAGGGTAAGTATGTTATACATAAGTTACTTGTCTTCGAAAACTGGCAAACTACCAAGACAGTGGAAATCGGCCATCGTTATTTCTATTAAAAAGCCCAACAAGAATTCTGGTCTTACGACAAGCTATCGTCCTTTTTCTCCTACCTGCATCACTTGCAAACTAATGAACTGCATGGTGCTGCGGAGATTGACTCACCATTTACTCACTATTAACTTGATGCTCTCGGAGCAAGTTGATTTTCGTAAGAGTCACTCTACTGACGACCAAATCTTATACTTCCCCCAACGTGTTAGATATTCTCGGAATCACAAACCAACGAGAAACACCATGGAGGCATTTTTAGATGTGTCAAAGGCCTTTGATAGGTTATGAAAATATAAGCTGTTAAGAAAATGCTTTGGTGTTTTTCGCATTAAAGGTAAATCTCTGCCCTGGATTTCAAACTTTCTAAATCACCGAAATTTTTGTTTCAACTTTCATGCTACTTTCTCGGATTTTTACAAAACCTATCAAGGAATTCCCCAGGGCTGCATTTTGAGTCCAACTCTTTTCTCATTATTTATTTCCGGGTTGTAAAAATATGTTAACCCTTCTCAAATTGGATTTTTCGCTGATGATGTCGTTTTGTGGTGCGGTGATTCAAATATTAGCAAAATGGAATCCCAGCTGAATAGGTCCTTAGTAAATATTCAGGCATTTGCAGACCACCACAAAATTACTCTCAATGCTTCAAAGTCTGCTGTCAGCCGCTTCACGACTAATAGGCATCTTTACAACTCTCTCTCTCTCTCTCTTTACATCTGTGACAAATCTATACGGAACTTTATCATTAACCTTCTGAGTCGTCCTTTTTAGGGAAATTTAATTCCCTACCTATTTCCATTCAACTCCAAAAAGCGGATTCCTTGTTATATGCAGATTAGATAAAGTATTTAAGTCAAACGAAATAGTAAAGTTGGAGCAGTAGGAGACAGAGATTGAAGCAGAAAGTTATAGTGAAGTTAAATTGAAGATTTCTTATTGGCGATAATTTAATCTCAAGAAGAGTTGAGATTCCGTTGGTAATTATTGATTTATAGTTAAAGTCTCATTAAAGTTTTAGGAGTGAGATTAAAGTTAAATGTTCAATAGGAACATTAATAAATATAAATCTGTGATCTCTTATCGTGGTAATTTCTGCGTGATCGTTATTTAATTGTTAATTAATTGGATCATTAATTAATTAAGTTAATTTAAAGGATATTACCTTTAAAACCTCATAATACTAGTTAGATATATTTGTTAATAAGTCTTTGATTCTATTTGGATAAGATAACCAAATAAAGAAAGTTATTTATAAAAATGGCTACTGGTTCTTACATGACTCCTATTTATTCTCGTTCTCAAAGTGAGGTCCTAGGAGATCATCTCACATCTCTCTCTCTTACACTCTCTTGAGCTTTTCCTAATGAGTGAGCTCTTGAATTATACAGTAAATACTCTTGGTTTCTTGGTTTCTTATCTTATTATACATCTTGGTTTCAATTTAGACTCGGAATTGAACTGCGGTAAACAAATTGAGGAAATAGCCGATAAAGCAAGAAAGAGACTTAAGATCTTAAAATATCTTTCTGGCAGCAGACTGGTGTTCACACATCTCGACACTTAGAATAACTTATACAACCTTGGTTCGTCCAGTCTTTGAATATTGGTACCAAACTTTTCAATTAGCATCTTCCACAAACTTTAAAAAACTGGAGAGAGTGCAACTCAGTGCTGCGAGGATTATCACAGGCCTTATATATAGTTTCCCTTCTGTCATAGTTCTGTACGAGGCAGACATCCAGCCTCTTAATATGAGATTCGAAGTCAACTCATATAGGTATTTTAACAAAATTAAAAGCTTTGGTTCCTTCAACAAAACCTCTTCTTTCATTTTAAATTAGACAAGTAACGAAATTTTAAAGCGAGACAGCTCATTTAATTACATGCGAAAACATGGTTTTATTGATTTCAATGTTGACACATCTATTCCTTTTAGCTGCATCATACCTATTGATTCTTTTAATCACGTTAAATTCCAGGAGGAATTATTGGCCAGTACTCCCAAGCATAGCAGCCATCCGGAATTACTCAGACAACTGGCACTTGAAGTAATAAATGACATACCCGATAAAGTCTGGATTATTTACACAGATGGTAGTCATTCGGATACGGGTAGAGCAGTGAGTGGTATTTATAGCAACACTCATGGGAACAATGTTAAAAACAGCATCAGGAATCGTGACCCCTGTTCCGTCTTTAGATCGGAACTCATTGCTATTAGTGGTGCTCTCGATCATGCTCTCAACTCTTATAAGGGCAGTATCTGGATCCTGACAGACAGCAGAAGCTCCATCCAATATTTGAAGAATTGGCCAAAAATTAAGGACAGTACTGGTCTAGATATTTTATCTAAATTAGTTAGGCTTGGTCAGAGGAAACAAGTATGTTTCCAGTGGATTCCATCACATGTGGGTGTGCCTGAGAACGAAGGTGCTGATGAGCTGGCTGGTAGGGGATGTGATCTCCCTAACCCCAGTTCCACTGTCTAAACCCATACTGGAATTCATTCCTTCCAAAGAAATAAAATGAATTTGACTTGGCGAAACACTCCTGCTCTCCCACGCAGCTAAGAGTCCTGGCCTATCTATACAGTGCAGGAGTTCTAGGGTTCATCAGATGGCCTTGGCGCTTTAGAAGGTGTCACCTGCGCAGTATGACTTTTGTGCAGGGGGTAAAGTCTTTCTTTACCTGTCCCTGCTCTCTCCTTGCTTCTCCTGCTCATCTTCTGGACTGCTGTTGCAACAGTTGTATGAAGAACAAGACCTGGTGTGGGGTACTATTACGCGGAAAGGTCAAACAGACCTCTTGTTAGCCTTCATGCTCCAAGGGGATTGAAAAAACAACAACAATCCTTTATTGTTTTAACAATGACATAAGTTGGCGTTGAATTTTGTTTACAGCCAAACTAAGATTTTATGACACAGTTGTTTTGACATAACGTTCACTGTTTAAAAAAATAAATGTTTTTACGTGGGATTAACTTGAAATTTATTATTCAAATCACAATTTCTACAACTTTAATAATTCTTTTTCACGAATTCCTATGGATATTTTCTAATTCAAATTCCTAAGACACATATTCCTGGTATATTCATTTCATCTTTTCCAACGCTGCCAAGATAAGTTGAAATGAAATGTATTGTAAAACTTTTTCAAAATGTTTTTGAAATTTTGTAATTAAAAAAAATTCTGCTTTTTATATACATAAAACTATTTTTAAATAACATATATTTCCTGTTTTGGGATTCCGTAAAAATACAAGGAAAAAAGGCAAAAATCGCCAAATGCCAGTACAGGCCAATTGTGGGAAATCTACCCCAGAACTCACGAGTTTGAGTGCTTATAGCGCATGTGTGTAAAAGCAACTTTCGGAAAGTACGTAAGCAGATAAAATATTTTCTATCAGATAAAATTGTTTTCTTTTTAAATGCTTTTTTATAATGAGTGTAAACAATGAATTTTCCAGTAATTTTTCAAATCCAATTATTTGTTTGGATTTTAAGAAAATAATCATTGTTTCCTGTATAGAATAATTAATACGATCTTAGTGTTTTATAATACATCGCAACTGATTGTTTTCTTTTAGAGAAATAATTTAATGCAAAACCTTAAAATACAAGAAAATACTGCCAACTTTTTATTTAATGGTATTATTTTCTTTTTAAATCTTTTTTATACAAGGAATGTAAACAAATTTTTAGGCGGTTCCCCATTGTTCTTTTTTTTCATAGTAACATATATTTAATCGAATAACCAAACATCCAGATAAAAGCAGTCTTTTCATAGCTAACGGTAGACATTTTTTTATTCATTATTTAACGAAAATGGATATAAATTAATTTATTTAAAAAAAAATTTAAAGCTGTCATGTTTTTTATTATTTATTGCTAAATTATTTTGTTTACTAATGAATTCGTACATTGTTTTCTTGAAAAACAAAACTGATTGGCTTTGTAAATTTTTAATCGAAAATAGAAATTTGAAAGAAAAGATATTATCTCTTGGGGCGGGGTGAGTTTTTACATTTGAAAAATCCCGTACAACGCTGGTCTGATCGGTGGGAAAAGAAAAACCTGTCTGACAAAGAGACGAAGCGGGAAAATTTCGGGAAAATGGGTTTAAATGACATAAATATAGAAATCTCACTCACGTCACTCTCTCTCACACAATGAAGAGCTGGCATTCAGAGAAAAGGAAAATTTCCATGGGAATAAAGTTGTACTCGAAAAGCCCGACAACGGGCTAAGCAGGGAGAAAAACAGACCCGTCTGACGGAACAAAGACGTGGAAGAAACTTTGAAAAAGAGAATTTTAATGCCATTGAGATATAGAAACCAATAATGAACACACCAGGAAATCCTGACACACTGGGAGACGGGAAGAGGAATCTTCCAAGAATAAAGCTATACACTTGAAGAAGCCTGCAATGCCGGGTATTTAGTTAATATATATATATATATAATATATATATATATATTTAATATCCAAGTATTTTTTAACACCAAAATTCTCATAAATGCCCTATAAAATTCCGTAGTATCACTAATGGATACAATACATATATCACGAGGGTCTGGGAAGATCTTACAATCTCTTCTTCAAAATCTAATTGATAATTTACAAAACACGGCAATAATTAAAAATAGCTTAGAGATTGCTAGAGTTACTAAGGATATGTTAATTTTTCCATGCATGGCTTTGATTTCGAGGACTTTTTAATTCTATAGATATTGACGATATGATTAAGGTTCTACAGTTAATTTATGATAAATATGAATTATATACTTCAATGAAAAAGATAAATTTGATATTCTTGTTAACCCTCGTATTAAAAGAAAATTCCATTGCATTTGATCAGTATCTTTATAAACAAATCAAAAGGATTACCTCAGGGTGGTCCAGCTAGTAATTGTTTAGCGAACCATATATTTACATTTTTTTGAAATAGATCATGTTGTAAATGATTCTTACTTAATTTATCGTTATATAGATGATATAATAACTTTTGGTAAAAATAATGAATACAAAACCAAATATTACGTTCTACCCTGATTATCTCACAAGCTCCCTTAAAACTAACTTCAACTCTAATATGGTAGAATTCTGATTTAGACTTGCATCTTATTAACAATAATGTAGTCAGCAACATTTTTGACAAAAGAGATTCGTTTAAGTTCCATATAATTAAAATTCCCGTATGGAATAGTAATTTGCATATATCAATTTACAGAAATATCATTTTGAATTTTTTATTTGAGAAATGATAACTTAACTACCCACAAAATAGATAAATACAATAAGATAAAACAATTTTTTCAATGTTGTTTAGATCATGAATACCCCTTTAATTTCTTAAGAACTTATATTCATCACAAATACATTAACCGTCTTGCTACTTCGAATTCCAAAACCACCACACAACAATAGGATTTCAAAGTCAGCATGTTAGTGGTCTTGCTGTGAAGATTATATCGTAACACTCATATCACAGTTTACATTTTTTCCACACACATCTTGAACATCTTACACATTGTTGACAACCAACCAAATTAGAGCCTAGCAAATTTACATTTTTGACAATCAACCAATTCAAATTCTACCGTATTTGATTGTCGTCTTTTTTTATACCTATCTTTGCTGGCTGGTTTAAAAGTCAGCTCAAAAGATGTGTTTATGTATTTTCGAATTTTTTAACTTGGTGAATAATCGATTTTCATTAATGTCAAGTCGCTTGATTCTCCTCGTAAAAGCTCTGTGAGTAAAGAAATTTTGTTAAATTATTTCTTGAAAGATACTTCTTCTTATGTAATTGTTTTAGCATTTTTCTACTTTTCTTACGTAATTATTTTGCGATTTTTCTGCGCATTAAGAGTCTGGGAGAGTTTGTTACATAATAGTAGTGAGGTGGTTTTATTCATACTCTCTGAGTTATCCAAACATCTCGAAGTTTTTGTTTATTTTTTATTTTATTTGGTTTTCCTACCGAGTTGTAAAGGGGAAGGTTGGCGCCTTCAAACTAGTTTAACCCACTTATTCGGTCCTAAGTCCGAAATTGCTTTCTGACTCAGCTAGGTTCTTCTTTTTTGTAGTTTCTTTTATATATTTCTCTATAATTTTGTTCTTCATGTTCAGGTTTTATATTTTTATTATGCTATTTCTTGTTATGTTCCTTATCTATTATTTCTTATTTTTGATATATAATACATATTTCTTTATATATATATATATATATACATATATATACTAGCTGGAATACCCGTTCTTCGCACGGGTGAACTGAAAAATTAAACAACACAGATTGAAGGATAAAGAAGTTTCTAATGAGTTAATTTTACGTGAATTGCAAATTAAACAAAAAAGCTTTTTGCATATCTCAGCTAAACGAACAAAAAAAACCAAACAAAAAAAAACCTTTGTTAAGTTTTAAGTATGTAGATCTAATAGCTGATAAAAAGGATTTTTTTGTTTATTATTCCCCGTAACACTCTTGAGGGTCGATTTTTGAAAATAACTCCCTACGCTAATGATCTCTGCTCAGCAAAAGTAACACATTGTAAAAAGTGTTTCGTAATGAACGCTTAAAATAGAGTAAATAATTTATATCTGAAAGTGTAATACATTAATATTACTTTCTGTTGTATTTATTTTATGTTAAAATTGTAATATTCGCAAGCAACACCGTTTCTTAAATTATAATGTCTATAATGGAGATTCAATGAAAAACACAGCGAAATGATAACGATAGTCAAATTGGCAAATGTCTAGCTACTTTCATAGCTCGAGTTTTATTAGAGCTTTGTAAGACCCTCCGTGTAGGGGCGTGATGCACGTTAATGCTTTAACTACCACATTAAGATTTACTGCAGTTCTTTTCATGCAATATTTTTTGGGATCACTACATTGAAAATTAAGGGATATACATAAACAAAATACTCAACTTTGGGAAATTTAATCCGTTAGAGGTAATAAGTCAATTAAAGATATTCCACTGTAAAATTATATACACCGTTTACTTAAAATAAATAGTCAAATCGTTTTCTAAAGTCTTCATTAACATACAAAAACATAAGACACTTAAATTTTGACATAAGCTATTTTTTCGGGACAAAAATAATAATCTTTGCAATCCGCTGAAAACGCCGTCAGCTGAAAACGCATATCTGCTGCAAAACTGTTCGCCTTCCAAGCTAAAATATTCGTCCTAAGACCCGTGCTGCCATATATCTTGGAAGAGTGGATTTCAAAGAATATTCCTGCTAAGTATTGGTAGAATATTCCTTCTAAGTTGGCGTGGTGTGGTTGTTAGGAGAATGTGTGCCAGCTCAGGTGTCATCTATGTCACTTAACCATGGTTCAAAATTACGTGGTCCGTTGTCAAAAGCCCTCGTGTAACTAAACAGTGTGACGTTATTATTCACTCACTCCAAAAAATACAGTACAGTAGTTATAATTATGTTTATACTTAAAAATGCAATATCTGCCTATTCAATTAAAATTTAGCGTTATAATTAACTACTAACCACAAACAAACTATGAAAATATGTCCAAATGATGTATTGTGAAAGACAAAGTTTATCTACTGTGTAAGTATCAGAAGCAATATAAAAGTATTTATTTTGAAAGAAGATCAATTTCTTACTACCAAATGTGCATAATACAATCATTAAAAACATTCAAATAAAGAGAGGTTTATAACAATCTCTCCCTTCAAAACTTAGTTTTATTCTGAAATAAAAAAATAGGCATTATGCTGATCACAAGAATTGATTAGAAGCGAGCGCCTTGCGTAGCCAAAATAAACAGGGTTTTTCCCAAACAAAAGAAAGATATATGCTGTGGTGGGCTTTTTTGCAGTGTAGGCTAGAATTGCTTGCAGATGGCTGATTTTTTTCCTACTTACTTGACATACATCGTTATATTTTAGACACTTTTCACAAATCTTTTTAAATTATAGCCTATGTGTTATTCTGATGTATAAGCTATATTACTGTAAAATTTCATTAAAATCCATTCAGTTGTTTTTGCGTGAAAGACTCCCAATCATCCTCACAAACTTTCGCATTTATAATTTCTATCTATCTATATATATATATGTATCCCGTAACAATGTTATGTAACTCTTGTTATAGATTTCTTGTATCTTCCCAGATCATTGTTGAAAATTGAATATTGTTGGGAACAATGCATTTTTGCAACAGAACTTTAGCAATTAAACCAATTTGCGTCACTTGTTTTTAAAACTTTATGCAATTTGGTGAAATTTTTACTGAATTTATCGTTTTAACAGCGTTCTTTGATATTTTCTGATTTTTCCATTTGGAAACTATTGTCTGAAAATGCCTTTCAAAGTTGAAAGCCTGGCTTAAAGAAGCCAAATTGTGAGTATATTTCCTTTTAAATAAAGCACACTTTTCGTATTTAGATGCTAATCGTACATACAAATACAATACCTATTGACACTCAATTACAGAAATTATGAGAAAAATTCATTAGAGCTGTACGTTGAATCCCCAGAGCTTGCTAAAAATACTGTGGCCTTGTGTACATGAACTGTCCAAAAGAAAGAAATGCAAAATACCAAAAGTTATTTTTCGTGATTATACTCATAGATGTACATTAATAACTATTTAAAACAAAAATCAAGATTTTGAATATACGTTCTTATTTTAATCAATTGTTGTTGTTTTGTTGTTGTTCATTGAGTTTCAACATATTTAAGTCAATAGCTTATTTAAAATTACAAAATTTCTGTCGACATGAAGCCATGTTTTTTAAAAAATAAAAAGCTACCCTCCTGCAAAGTATAAATGTATATTATTGATCGATATTAATTTATACTACAACTAAGTTGACTTATAGAATCAGGAAAAAAGCAAAATGTCTCTTTTCCGTAAATTCTACTTGTTTGTTCTGTGACATCATCAACATATATATATAAGTGTATAATTCGCAGTTAATGTTCCATAACCGATTTTGGCTATGTAAAATACATGAAAATTTAAATACATACTGCCCATCCGATATAGTGGTTAGTGGCAATGATTGCTGTGTAGTAGGGCCTGGGTTCGAATACTAGAGAATGCATAAGTTTTCGTAAATATATAGGACCTTTGTGGCATGGACAACTCTAAATAGTTGTAGGGGCCCTAAGTGTCCTAACGTTAGTGTAAGAGTAAGATGCTTCTGAAAATTCAGGTGTTCTCTCTCCAAATTGGGACGTAACCGAGCCAAATCGTATGGTTACCTGTATTGTTCTCAAAGCTACGGCTAAGGACATGCGTGTATCTAGCCTTTTGCCACGATGAATTTCGTGGGCCTCTATCTGACATCGGCATACAGGTGGCAATAACAACAATGACAACAAAATATGAAACTTCCCAATCGATTTTCAGTGAAACTGAAGTTGATAGCTATATTAACGTCACACTATATAGCTTCTCAGGGCTAATTAAGCGAATCTCGGCATTTTGCACCATTGTCACGTGACAGTTTCTTCAACCTCGAGCTCTCCCTCCTTCTATTAACATTTTGAGGACGGCTGGCCGATATAAAGGCCAGAAGGAACAGACCTTTAAAAGACGGCTCTGGCCCGGTGTATCGGCGCAATGCTTTTTCCCCCTCTTAACAGCTTTCGAAACAGCATGAGGCCTATTACAGACCTGGAAAATCATTTGCTTGACCGGTTTCTTTTGTATTTAAAAGGGAGGGGAATACAGTTCCCTCTTTCATTTATCTAGAAATCCCTCTTTTTTCCCTTATGCTTAAATTCTCACTAGCGGATAGTTATTTTAGTTATTTTTTCAAGCGATTTTGTCATCTCTGATTACCTAATCATTTCATTTTTTAAACCAATTTGATTTTAAAAAATGCCTAAACGTAAAAGGGGACTTACCACTGATGAAATTCAGAAAGTTTTAGCAGATTTAGAAGATTAAATTTTTGATGATTCTGATTCCGATTGTGAGTTAGAAAATGAGGAAGATGATCTGATTTCTGCTCAGCAAAAGTAACACATTGTTAAAAGTTTTGTGTAATAAACGCTCAAAATAGTGTAAATAATTTATGTCTAAAAAGTGTGTAATATTACTTTCTGTGGTATTTATTTTATGTTAAAATTGTAATATTCACCAAGCAATGCCGTTTCTTAAATTATAATGGCGATTCAATGAAAAACATAGTGAAATGTTAACGATAGAATCAAGTTGGCAAATGTCTAGCTACTGTCATAGCTCGAGCTTTATTAGAACTTTGTAAAGACCCGCCGTAGGGAAGTGATGCACGTTAATACTTTATCCACCGCATTAGGATTTACTGCAGGTTTTTTCATACAATATTTTTTTGATCACTACATTGAAAATTAAGGGATATACATAAACAAAATACTCCACTTTGGGGAAATTTAATCCGTTAGAGCTAATAAATTAATTAAAGATATTCCACTGTAAAATTAATTGTATACACCGTTCACTTAAAAATAAATAGTCAAATCGTTTTCAAAGAATATTCCTGTTAAGTATTGGTAGAATATTCTATCTAAATTGGTGCGGTGTGATACTTGCGAGAAGGAGGTGCCAGCTCAGGTGTCATCCACGTCACTTGACCCATGGCTTAAAATTACGTGGTCCGTAGCCAAAAGCTTAACAGTGCGACGTTAATATTAACTAACTCCAAAAAAAAAAATACAGTACAGTATATATAATTATTTTATACTTAAAAATGCAATATCCGCCTATTCAATTAAAATTACAGCGTTATAATTAATTACTAAACAAACAAATTTTGAAAACTTGTCCAAATGATGTAGTGTGGAAGAAAGTTTATTTACTTTAAGTACCATAACGGATAAAAGCATTTATTGTGAAAATAGATCAATTTCTTAATTCCAAATGTGCATAATAAAATCATAAAAAAGGCATTCAAATAAAAGAGATGTATAACAACCTCTCCCTTCAAAACTTAGTTTTATTCTGAAATATAAAAAAATTAGGATTATGCTGATCACAGGAATTAATTAGAAGTGAGCGCCATGCGTAGCCAAAAACAAAAGTGTTTTCTTTACAAACAAAAGATATATATATATGCTGTCGTGGGCTTTTTGCAGCGCACGCCAGAATTACTTGGAATGGCAAGAATTTTTTTCCTACCTACTTGACAAATATCGTTATATTTTGGACACTTCACACAATATCTTTATAAATTATAGCCTATGTGTTCTTCTGATGTATAAGCTATAATACTGTAAAGTTTTCATTAAAATCCATTCAGTTGTTTTTGCGCGAAAACGGCCAAACATCCTCACAACTTTCACATTAATAATACATATCTAGATTACACAATGTATTACTGTACAGAAACGTATTTTTACTGTTCAAACTTACGTTATGCTGAATGAAGAATTTTTAAAAAAAAATTTATATTGAAGCATAAAAAAAAGCGTATTTTTAATGGTGTATAAACAACAAAAAACAAAAAGAAGAAAATATATTTACAACAAAAAATTACAGAAATATTCGTTACCAGATTCTTAAAATTATCCATTTTAATCCTTCGACTTTATTTATAAAATGCACACGAAACTAACTTCGACATTTTTATTATAACAATTGATGTATATATAAAATTAGATCAAAATAAAATATTTTTTATTTTGAAAGATGCTTGTTATAATAAAATGTAGATTTAATCTTAGGATTCCTTGAGTACTATGAATTCTAATGTATCATAATATAATGGATTATGGAAAAATAAAAAATGACAATTATATACATCAAATCTTTCATTCCTTTATGGAAGATATATACAAAAAATTTTTAAGAGGATTTAAATTTTAGATTTTTCTGGCATGTTCTAAAAAAAGAAAAACAATTATAAATTGAGCAACAATGAAGTTTCCAAAAAAGGATTTATGGCAATATGTTTATTGAGATGCAGATGCTTGTAAGAGCTTTTTAAGCTCATTTTATTGTCGATTTGAGAAAGTCTGAACTTTGCATTATAACATAAAGAGACATGATCAGCAATTGGGCTTTTTATTTTATTTTGTATTTTTGCTTATAATTATGTGCAAGTTATGAAGAATCATATTATTTACTTCTTATTTCTAATTTGACTATTTTAAATTTTAACACCAGGTGTGTATCAAATTCCTGCATTTATATATATGAATAAAAAATAAATTTAAAACATTTTATAACTATTTTAATAAGTTTAACTGAAAATCAAAATATAAATATTTTTTTCTTAAATAAAATCAATTAAATTTAGATTAGTTTATTGTACCTTTTCCTACAATGATATAAGCGTTATAATTTTTTATGAAATGCTTTATGTTATCACCTCTGCATTGTGCTAAAATTTCTTGAATTTTCTTGAACTGAAAACATTAGTAATTACTACATTGGATTCTTCAAGAAAACATGTTTCCCTAAGAAAGGGAGACTATTTGTGTTTAGGGACTTTCTAAGCCGTGAACATCCCCACTATTCAGCGGGGTATCAACGACTACCCTGCTTCTTTTATCCGCCAATGTGTGGTGTCATTAATCAGCTACTAAAATAGGGGAAGTAAATTTCGCTTTGGAAGCGCACGTCTTTAAAGGGCATTTTCTCACAAAAACCGCCGTCTCCAAAAAGGTTAACTTCAGCTGGAGGACGTTTGAGCCTCCATGGATTTAACGTGTCTACACAGCGGGTCTTCAGCAGTACAAGGCTCGAAATGATACATTAGCCACGAGTCCTTGACCATGACCACTTATGATACCACAGCCACCCTAAAAATTAGAATGAAAAAAAAAAGAATAGAAATGCTATTACATCTTTTAAAATACTCTACAAAAATGGAAAAGGAAATTAAAAGCTGTGCCGATGTAATTATATATAGCATTCTTAAATTTAACAAATAGAAACACATTTTTTGCAAAGAAGTTGATCTGGTAGAAATGATAACGACAAAGTAGCTTTTCATCCATACAAAAGTTCTGACAAAAATAAATTATTTACTTTCAGGGGCTTTAGTCGTTCATCCATTCCCTCGAGGAATTCGAGGATGAACCTGGATGCACTTCTGATGAAGTTAAGGTGGAGCCCAAGATTACTGATAGTAAATTCTTCTAGAACTTTTTTATCAGTTTCAATTCGTAAGATTT
>BMAU01008035.1:0-125575 GCA_019973935.1 Trichonephila clavipes
TGTGTATCGAACAATTTGCTCATACTCACCCAATCCAAATGTCATTGGCAGTTCTTCCCTTCGTTTTCCTTCTGTTTGTCTGAATCTAGATGGATTAAATTTCTCTGGTTCCTCATATGTTTCAGGATCACGATGAGCAGAGTAAAATTTCAGCAAGGTTATAGCTCCTTTTGGTATGCGATATCCTCCTAAAGTCGTTTCCTCTGAAACGTATAGTAAACACGTGACATGTTCAAAGTTATTTTGAAAACTCTTGAGTTTTGTTTAGTTACAGATAATATTCATATCTTGATATTAAAAAGAACACAAAAAATACATTTAATTTAAAATATATATAAATGATTTTATATTACGTATACGTTATTACGTTATTAAGATCGTACCTTAACTGTTTAAGAATTGAGCTTAATGTATGAGTGGCATGAGTTAATAAAATTGAAGTATGAGATGGCTGAGTAATATCAAAATTTAAGTAAATCTCAGAACAGCACGATTTTATAAGCTTATGAAGTAGTACAATTTTTTCCCAAAACATTTTGGCTGTACTACGATTTTCACATTCCTTATCTTTATTGTTTTTTAAACTATCAGGATAGAATATCATCCGAACAATAATGTGTTGCATATAATGAATTAAATTATCACGATTAGTGGTGGAAAAGTTATGTACTCCAACATTCTGCTTCTCCAAAAATAGGACCTAATCGAAAAATAAGACCCTACACACAAATTTTTGAAGATACTTGAGCCTTTATACCCAAAATAAGCCATGTTTAAATTCATCCATCGAAAAGGCGCGATACATTATCAAATGACCAATCGAAGCTAAATTACAACACCAATATTTGATAGTTAACAATAGTTAGAAGCTGCAGGAATAAAAGTATAGTATATCCAAACTATTTAAGTTAAAATAAAAAGCTATTCAAAGACATGCGCGATGGAAATTGAGGATAATATTGAAAAATTTTACCTCTCAATCTCTCTCTCTCTCTCTCTCAATTTCATTTATATCTAAAATCGTTGACATTAATTTCTTTTTTGTGTGTGTGTGTCGGAAAAACTTTGTACTCACTGACGCATTCTTGACTGGGAAAAAGTTAAAGAAATCTGATATCCTAAAAGTTTCTTGGATGAAGGCGTGTTTAAATAAGTAAGCTTGCTCTTGTCTTCGATGGTTGGCTGTCGTTCTAAGCCCACTACTTCCACGATCTCTTTGTATATTTTCTCTTGTTCTTCAGGGTATTCCATGAGACATTTAAAAGTAAAATTAATGACAGCTGCAACTGCGAAAACACCGTCACCCACAAATTGTGTGAGAGTAGCTATGAGAGCCCTGTCTGTAAAAAATAAAAAAGTCACCTTGAAAATTCATTAACAAAATGTATGATCAATGTTGTTATAAAAATATCAAGCATTAAAAATCACAATTGAAAATTTCTTAATTAATAACAGCAATTACGTAAATTTAGTTTATTTCTTATTTTTAATATATTCTCCTATTTCAAATTTTGCTTAAATTTGAAGCATTTTCAATATATCAGGGCTACTGAAGTGTATGAAGTGAATTGGGAAAGGATATATCTTATGTTATATATATATATATATATATATATATATATATATATATATATATATTCAACAGGCAAAAGTTTTAGACGAATAAAGTTTTGAAGTTGAAAAATTTTTTTCAATTGTTTTGATGAAATGTTTTATACTTTTTCTCGTACAAAAATAAGCCAAAAGTTTCGAATATTTTTTGTTAAGAGGTCTCAGGGTGTTAAATTTCTCTAGAGGTCTGAAAATATAAACAATTTTCAAACAGGTATAATTTCTTTAAATTTAAGTTAAATAATTCGAATCTTTTACACATTATTTATAAAAAGAATGCGGATTCAGAGAAAAGTATAAAATGTTTAAATACAATCATAATTTAAAAATTATAAGCATATGAAAATAAGAAACTTTTCTATAAGAAATATTTATTAAGTTGTAAGTCGCGCATATTATTTTCTAAAAGAAGTAGTTTTAATTACTAGAGCTATAAGTTGATTAATAAAGACAACTGTATTCTTAATACTTTGTAGCTACTTTTATATAAATAGAATAATAACTTACATATTCTAATAAATAAATAAATACATTTTAAAAAATATTTAAACAATTGCAATATTTTACAAATATTTTTGAAATGCAAAAAGATATATAATACTAAAAATTGGTAGGGTTTAAAAGAGTATGATGTATAATTTTATAAAGTTTTATACATCAGAGGCTAATATTTTTAGAAAATAGCGTGCATAAAGCAAAAAATACTTAATATTTATTATAGAATTTTTTCATATGTTTCTGACTTTTAAAATTATTATTATATTTTAAACATTTTATATACTTTACTGAAGCCCCATTCTATTATAAACAATGTGTAAAGATTCGAATTATTTAATTCAAATTTAAAAGAATTTATACCCGTTTGATAATCGTTTATATTTTCAGGCCTCTAGAGAAATTTAACACCCTAAGATCACTTAATCCAAAATGTTTGTGAAAAATCAGTTTTACTCTTTGAATGAGAGTAAGTGAACGATTTTGGCGGTGTTATGGCGCAAGCTAAACTGTGCCAAACAGGTAGTGTTTATTAACGTTGCGCTATAAAGCAACAGGAGGACTATTAATTGGAGAAATCGTAATTTTGAATACGGTCAGAAAAGTGACGAAGACGACATCTGAGCTGGACTGTGCCAAACATTAGTGGAAAAGTTTTCTCCCAATCGGGCTGCATTGTAGCAACAACAGCTGAAGACACGGCAAGAGTTCCGAAATGTAGAGCCATTTTTCATGGTGGCACCATTTAGAGTCAGCTTTGTTACCAAATCTGGACGCTTGAATTAATTTTTAATTCAGAAGCGCTCTCATAGGATAACTATTGCCGTGCTTTAGTTTTGCCGAGTACCAGAGCCAAATTCATACTCAAGGGATCTTTTACATGACACAGAATCATATGACATGCATGCCTACGATTTTCTTCATACAGAAAATCTATCGACATAGACGGGTCGAATCCGCAACCTTATTCTTATAAAGCGGGCGCTACCTAACAATAGTATGTATCCATCACTCTTGTAACTTAAAAATTTAGATCGTTAATTTAATATTGTTAATATCTTTGGATCTGCGATCTGGATGTAAGACAGAAAATGAAAGGAAATTGAATGCAAATGCAAAGAAGGAGGGTTGAAAATAGAGAAGGATCACTAAGATATCTGAGGGACGTGACACCCGTATTTACCACAGACATTTGACTCCTTGGGAAAAGGAAAAGATCTCTAGAACACTTCGGAATAATGAGATGAAGCTCCCTTGAGTTAAAGTATTTTTGATAAAAATTCCTGTGCACAATATCTAATGCTGCAGAATGTTTTGACTACATCTATCTAGTTTATTAAATATAATAAAAAATCAATATAATGTTAAACGCATATTTTCAGGGATAAATGAATAACAAATAACAGTATATGTAGCTAAATTTTGATTGTTTCGTCGTTTATATACATCAAATTTAATAACGTACAAAATTATATCAAATAAATTTATAACATGCAAAATTTAATGCAAGTAACTTAAATTTCAATAACCAAAGTGGTTAATCACCTACAGGTGCTTTCCTATCAATTTCAAAAACTTAAATTTTTCAGAAAAGGACTTTAAATTCCTAAATCTTGAAACAAAAATATGAAATAACAATAGAAGTGCGAGATTTGATGAGACAATGATTACGATTCCATACCACTGAAGTACTTAGCTGTTGAGATCTCCTTCTTTCTTCGTATATCTCTTTCTTTAAAATATTCGTCGATGATGTCTCTGATGTTGTCCTCATCGTAGGTGGATTTGTGATAGTCTATCATTTCCCGTAGTATGTTTTCCATCTGCTCATGGCTTTTCTGTAGAGCGCGATAGTCGCTTTTAGAGGAAAGGATGAAATATCTAAAACAGAAAAATATCTTTAAAATATAGTAAATTACTCTTCTAACTGTCCTGCCGGGAATTACCTCGGGCTTTACACTAGAGCTCCAAAATGCCACGCCTGAGCATTATACGGGGTAATTTTGTTGTTGTTGTTGAGTGTGATCTTATTGTTCTATACCCGGATACATATCAGGGAAGTTTTGACCCTTAATCAGCTTTCTGCCCGTCTCTCTCTCCTGATAAGGCTGTAATTTTATCTGATTCAAGCTCTGCCATTCAGGCCTTCGCAAGTAACCTAGATTAAAAGTTCCCGAATCCAAGATTTCAGGGAGCTGCTAAGCAGAATTCCAACAAAGGTTGTCTTCCAGTGGGTGTTTTCCAATTGTGGCCTTTAGGGAAATGAAATGGTGGACCACAGCAAAAAAAGCTGAGATATTCTCGAAAGATTTACTGGATACCTGCCTCTTCACTCAGCAAAACTTGAAATGAATAGGTATTTTTAAAAATCCTTTCGAGATGCCGTTACCAGTGCTGCCAAAAATAAATCATGCAGGGTGCTAATAAAACCTAACTGTGTCTCCGACTCTCCTCATGCTGCTGCTGTGGCTGAGTTTAGATTATTGACTGGACATGACTGCCTTTGAGCTCATTTGTATCATTTAATCTGACTGACTCCTTTTGTGTGGTTCTGGACAAGTCATGGACACTTCTCATCTTCACGTGAGCTCTGCATAGAAACATTGGAGAACTCGTTGCTAATGACTTAATGGTCAATGGCCTGGCATTTGATAAATAAATAAATAACATATCGGAGAAGTTTATCTCGGCTACCGTCATGGTCTTTTGTATAATAGTGACACACACACAATTTTATGTATCCAAATCATCAAAATGACTTGACAGTTAAAGGGTTAACATATATATTTATAGTCAAATCCAAAATTATTATGGCATTGATTTTGCGAATCAACACAAGGTAATCTTCAAAGTATGATGAGTGGTGTAATTGCTGCCTTTTATCTGTGTATCTCGCGAAAGCAATCCTTTGCATTGACAGTATCCCGCCGGTTCTGAAGTATGGAGTTGGAAGGGGCGGAAGTTGAAGATAATCTTTTTCAAAGGATGAAAGCTACCGGGAATCTACTCAATAAAAATCTACCTGGACTTCCAGATTAGTAATTATTGATTTGATAAAGCCGACATATTTGAAACTGTCTACAGAAACTTTGTTACTAAAATGTCTTCATGGCACCAAATTGTAATGAAAGTTATGCCACCATTTTATGGTGGCACCATAAAATTCACCCAAAGATATGCTTATTGGAAACTTGGAAACATTTCGCTTAGGTGCATTATTAATTCAGTATATATACTGGCTTATTGCCAGTAATTAAAAAAAACAAAACATATTTCCCTTCCTTAAAATATTGTACATGAATTTGCAGGAAATTTTTGATAAGCAAACTCATTTTTTCAAAACTATAAGACATTCCTCAACAAGTACAAAATTGTCTCGAGAAAAAAGGCTGCTCGAAGGAAATGAATGAACAAAGAAGAGAGGAGGAGGATTTTAAAGTCTACCTAAGGGGTCTTAGGTAGTGCCGGTTTATCCAATAGGTGCTAGGGACGAGCTCCCAAGGGCCCAAAATAGCTGGACTTAACCAGATTTTCTGATTATATAAATTTCAATCCGCTAGTATCAAGGAGGCATCTAGATATTCTGAGCCCAGGGCTCGAAATGAGCTTAAATCGGAGGTACTGGTCTCAGGGGGTGTTAATTTTGTCTGAAGAGCTGAAAATACAAACTATTTTCGACTAGGTGTAATTCTTTGAGTTTAAAATTAAATAACTCGATTCTTTTTACACATTTTTTTATAAAGGAATAAGGTTTCAAAATAGTAATAAAATGTTTAAAATATATAATTATAATTTTAAAAATTATAAGCACTTCAAAAATAAGTTCCTAAAGCTTACTTCATAAAAGTTCCACTCAGAAACACAGATTCGAAGGTATTAGAATCACCATTTCTCGAATAAAATTCATTGAATTTTTCGATTTGTTCGTCTGTTGCTCCAACATCCCCGAATAACGTAAGGCGCATCATGTAAGTGCATTTAAGTGTCATTACGTCCACTATGTTAAAGGTTCTCCTTTTCTAGCTTTCAGATCCTCGATGGTGGATTTGATAGAATCATACACACACACACACACACACAAAGATCAGACATACTGTTCTTGATAGAAATTGTACCACGTTCTTTCATGATTGGCAAGAAAAACTTTCGAATTACTTTCCAAGGCTCTCCATTGACACAAAGACGACTCCTATTTAAATTACAAATTTATGTTAAATTATAACAGTATATGATTTCAAAACATCATAATCGATTGAAGAAAAATTCACTAACCCAATTTTAGAATAACACTTATGTGTTATGAAATTTTATTTATCATCTTTATCCTTATAATTAATGTAATTAACTTTCCTTCCGTTTATTAATTTTTACAAAAATAATTATAGCTGTCATGTGAGAATTATTGAAGGCTCTTACGTGTTTTGATCAAAGAATATCATTCGGCACTATAAGAAGAGGTCTTCCATCTGGGTTCAGTGGAACTCTAGGGCTCCCTGGAACTTTGACAGGGATTCCGCAAAATGATTTTATTAAGTAAAATTTCAATTTTTATAAAATATTGAAAGATTTGGGAGCAAATTTTACTATTAAAAGCCTACAATGCAGGAATTACTTTTCTCAAGAAGAAGAATCATGCAGGATTAAAAATCCATTTCTATATTTCGGTAAAAATCACGATTTATCACTGATATGGAACAAGAACAAATCATTGAACTATCAACAGATTTTACGTTAAAATACATTTATAAGACGAGATATTAATTTTCGATACAAAAATTTTACACGGAATATCCTTAAATTTCTGCAAGATCTATAAAAGCCTTAATGTTCTTCGTTACAAGATATTTGTTTGAAGTCATTTCCATCATGTGTTGGAACAAAAACAAGTAACAGAAATCAATTGGATGCTGAATATGAAATATGTTGACAAATACAAATGTAGAACTCAACTTTATATAACTATTAACATTGTATTAAAAAGTTTTTTTCTTTTACAAATACAAAGTTTTCCTTACATAAAGTACCTATAATATTTTGGTCTACTTTAAGTATTGTATTAAGATATATTCTAGGGGGAGATGAAGTTCCCCTAAAATATCTTAAAGCAGTGGTTCTAAGACTTTCGATCGCAGTGACCGACCTTTATGTATCAGCCCAAGACTTTGAACACACCCCTTTCTGATTCCTAACACAAGGCTGAGTGAGATCTAAAGGTTTCTTAAATATTCCAAGACTCTGCTACTTATACAGGCCTTTTTAACACTTCTGTGTGTTTCTACTATATTTTGAAAGTATTACGTTATAGTAATGGATATATAGTTGCAAATAATAAAAAAACTTAAGTAATATCCTTGATCAAAATACATTTTCTGATAGAGTTTTTTCATAAGGGTCAATTTAGAGATCTAGGCCTAGGATGGCACATCTTTCAATTTTTCCGCGAGGCATTTAATGCATCCGACTACTTGTGATAATTTTTTAAAAAATAAGGGATATATGGAGATTTTTTTGTGATTTTTAGATTTATTTAGTATATTTTAAGAAAAAAAAACTGAAGTTAAGAATAGAAAAAATAAATGATTACTACTAAAATGAGAAAAAATGGGTAAAAATTGTCAAAATATTACATAAACGGGGTCCGCTCTGTACAAATAGTAAATAAACAAACTCTCAACTTTTCAATCTTGATGTATTACTTTGCTATTCCTTTTGAAGTGACCTTCAGGATAAAGAGATCTTTTAATTTTTACAAAAACTAGAGCACCTTTTATCTTAGTTGTTATATGAAATTGCTTAAAAAAAACAGTGATTATATTCACATAAAGAACTGTAAATTTTGTAATAAAACAGTGATTGATAAATATGAAGGTAAAAGTACTTCTGCTGTTATACAGAGCATACACACAAAATTTCAGCAAATTATTTTAAAAACTTTTTCAGCAATCGCTGTCCCCTGTTTGAGTTTTCGGAAAAAACACATTTCGAGTGAAACGCATTTTAAAGTTTGACATCTTATATAAAGTTATGGCATCTGCTTTTACTAAAACACCTGTAGTTTTTGTTCTAGTGAATGGACAAAAAAAACCTTGGTATTTTATGAAGCTAATAAGATGGCCTATAATATAAAATCATAAAAGAATTTGTCCCTTATTTAAAAATCATAATTTTAGGGTAGTCGGATACCTTAAGAGTCTCTAAAAGAGAGAAATTTTAATATTAATTGAGAGACGTTCGCGGACCTCCAAAAGGCGCTTGGGACCTCCGGACCACAGTCTTAAGGACCGCTGTCTTAGAGTTCTAAGGGTTCCGTCATTCGATTAAGTATGAAGACCACTGCAATAAGGGGAAAAACACCAATGCATGAATAGCTTGATAATTGCTAAGAAATAATCAATTTTCAAGATGGTTTATCACAAATATCGATGAAAAAATCGAATTTAGAACATGTTTCATAGAAGTACAGAACACTCTTTTATTCTTCGAAATATCATGTTTCTTTTCATGAAAATTAAATAACTTCCGGATTTTTCCTTTCGGTTTAAGGATAGACATGAATTTCTCAGCATGGAAAATGATGTTATTTAAAATACAATTAACTTAAATATTAATATGAGAAAATGAGAATTCATGTAATATATCAATTTAGCGTCCCTTCAATTAATGCAACTTATCCGAAAGAACAATTTTCTATTATTTAAAAGGAAAACTGGTTTTCAGCTCCGTATGATATAAAGAAAATTGTTTACTGTATCTCTCTCTCTCTCGGTGATTAACGGTGATTATTAAGTCGAGGTATCTAGACTGCGCCAGCAGTCTTCTGCCCTCTATCTGGAACTGCGATGTTCGTTGTGTTGGAACTTTGTTGGAGGGGTGGGCGTGACTTCGAGAGATCCAATGTGATTGGCTGAAACCAGTTTCCGTGGTGTGGCTTTGAGATAGAATGGAAGTGAGCTCTTGGAATTGATTGCATGATCTTGATATTTTAAAAAAGAATTAAAAGTTAAATATGGAAGAGTAAATTAAATTTAAAATAAAAGTAATAAGGGAAAAATTTTAGGTTGATTATAATGAGTAAAAATTAAAATGATAAAGTTTAAACTTTATCCATAATTGCTTCTGCGAGAAGGCAGGTTTTTCTTCATCTGAGTTAGCTTTTTTTTTGAATTTAGTGAGTAGATCTAGGATTTTGGGATTTTTCTTGACTAAATTAGAAATTATTTGGAAGAGTTCTAATACTTGAGTTAAGTCTGAGGTGCTGTTACTATCTTGACTAAGGAATCCATGGGGAATCTTCTTTTTGTCATCGATAGGAATCTGATTGGGGACTTCGCCGCTAACAACGTTAGCGAAGGGAAATTCCCTCTTTTTAATCCATTTAGAGGCGAAATTTCGCTTTTTTCTTGGGGTCTCCGAAAGGGGGTTCCTTTTTCGGCTGGGGAATTTGGGGCATTTAGTGAAACATGCCGAGTGTCCGTAGTCTTGGCAGTTGATGCAGAATGGATTTTCCTGTCTTTCTTTAATTAAGCAGTTTCTCGTGGCATGGTTCTTTCCGCATTTAAGCACCTTGGTTGCATGTGACAGTTTGCGGCGGTATGATAAAAGTTATTACAGTTGAAGCATTGGGTTATTCCTCTAACGAGGTAACCCTCAACTCTCACTTGTAAATAACTTAGGTGAGTTAAGTCGAAAATTTTGCTATTGTGCGCGTTTCTCGGGAGAATTATTAAGAAAAATGGGAGGGGTTTTTGGTTCTTTTAGAAGTAAGCTGAGTACAGCTTTCAATTTTGAAACCTACATCTGCTAGGTCGCTAGTAATATCATCAGTTTTAGAGGAGTTGGGGAGGCCTTTAATTACTGCTTTAATGGGCTTATCTTTTTAACATCAATGACGTAAAATTTGAAATCTATGTCAGTTTTTAAAAATTGAATGAGGGATCTGCGTTCCTCATGATCATTAGAACATTTTTACAACATCACCAACGATTCTGTTGCGGAGATTTGGGAATTTATTTATTATAAGTTTCATCTGATCACGGAAATTATCTTTTATTTTAAGCAATACTGGGTAGGGGGTTTAGTCGGGAGTAATTGTTTCGGAAATTACATTTTCATTCGTAGGGAGTGGATGCTCGACATCCTGTTCGAGATCGGAAAAATTATTTTTTGTTTCTATCGGGTCCTGGGTAGAAATGGGGAGACGGGCCGAGCCGTCTTTTTAGGAAAAAAAATTCCTCCGAGGATTCCTTAGTTCTATTTTTTCGCTTTTTATTTTGTTTTTTTTTCTTCTTGACATTATGATTAGTTTTATCCAAGTGGATTCACTAACGTTAGAATCCTCAACAATCGGGGAATTTTATGCTCTTTGCAATCATCTCTTGTACATGGGGGAAGGGTTTTGAGCTCACTTACCAATTCGTCTTTTTTCTTAGCCAAGTCGTAGAAGTCATCTGGTAGAGTTCAAGGAAGGAGTTCTTGGTTGGTGTACTTGCACCTTCTGAGATAGAGCTATGCATGGCTGAGATGCTGTGAACAGTATCCCTGAGTTTTTCGCAGGCTGCGACTTTTGATTGTCGCGTCGGTGAAATCCATAAAATCGCTGATATCACTGATATCGCTCATGATTATAAAAGGTCGTAGAGCTCACTGGTGCGTGGTCTCCGTCTCTCTCTCTCTCTCTATATATATATATATATATATATATAGTCTAACTCTCTACAAACAAAAGATAATCATTCATCAATCACATTCGAAAAAAACACATAGACATTAAAAAGATCATACAATGAAGGACACTCGATTAAAAATTATAAAATGGATGCTGCAGTATTATATACTGCAGTCAGTGCACACAAGGGGAGGGCCTGGGGTTCGGACACCCCCCATAGCCCTTGATATGTTTTCCAATTAATTATAATTCTAAGTATATAGTACGCAAAATTTAATTAAGTATTTGTTATTAATGATGAATTTTATTAATTAATGCTAATTATTTATTCAATAATTAGTTTTTTGTTGTGTTTTGTTCCCGAAAATCGACAAAATCAAAGAAGCATGGTATAAGAATGGTGAACTTTCGACCCCGGACCCCCCGTTTGAAAAATTCCTGTGTGCGCTACTGGCTGCAGTAATATATATATATATATATATATATATATATATATATATATATATATAAATGAAGAATCTCTATGATAAATAGTTGGAGTTACTACTGCATCAGTTAAATTAATATTGAGATGATGCATTTTTAACTTTTTTTCTCCTGTTAAATGTTTTCTTAGTTTATCTTACTCGTATTTTTAAACATAAAACGAAGACACACACACAAGCACCTATCAGTCGAAGAAATCATTAACAAAATAGATCGCAAAAAAAAAAAAAAAAAAAAGCGCACGTTCTTACCATCTTTAAAGGAGTTGTTTAAAGGTTGAAATCCGACATTCTGTCCTCAAAGCAGTCCGATTTGGTGATGTGTGCTTCCCGTACAGCCTTGATAGTTCCTAATCTAATGTATAAACGCCCAGTACTTGTAAAACTGAAGATATCGCCATATTTTTCCTTCATTTTATGCAGGTCTAAATGGAAGTTGACATTTTTTATGAAAGGCCAGTATCCAAAATATGGCAAGCCATAGGGTCCTGGAGGAAGATCTGTCCTTTTAAGAATGTAGTATACTATTGTTATAAGAAGTGCTGCGCAATTGTTATAGTCAGTGAAACTGGAGACAGAGAGTAAATATTGTCTGAAATCATATTCGTTAGCATTTTCATTCTGTACGAAATATAAAAAAATAGAGTAAGTTATTGCCTCATTTTAAAATAATGTTGATAGCTATTTAAATTACTATAGTCAAACATAGTTTATTAAAATTTTAATATTTTCAACGATTCACTGCTTAATTTATGAGAGAAGAAAAATTCACATCAACTTTGATATCATTTTTGATTTCCTTTTTTTTTAAAAAATTATACTTAGATTTTACACATGGCTTAGAATATCTGAATACTCAAATTACAGCTTGGAAAAAAAACCTTTTTACAACTAAATAGTTGTACAATAAAATGTTTCTTCTTATTTTTGTTTTCAAGCTTTCTAAATTTTATGGTTTTTCTACTTTTAAAGTCTTAAAAATTTCGGGAAAAAAAGTGAAAGTATAGGATTAAATGCAAATAAATAATAAATAAATAAATTGGGTAAATACATTTCCAATCCATTATATATAAAGAAAAGTCTCGAACTGTAGACTTTCTAATTCTTTCTTTTTCAAGAGGAAATGAAAACAAATGTTTTAATTATGGAATCTAATATGAGAACAAAATAGCAATAATACACTCATGGACAAAATAATTAGCGCACCAAGAAAGAGCAGTCAAAATGAAACGAAATTTTACATACGTAATGACTACTTTGATATAAGTAAATGATTAGAAAATCAAAGAAAAGGGATAATTTATTTCAGATAAAAAGGCAAAAGAACGGAGGATTTAATACCCTGTTGAACCCTCTCTAGCGCGAATGTACGATGCGATACGATCGGGCATTGAGGCATACAAGTTCTGTATAATGTCTTGAGACATTTCGCTCCATATATGCTGAAACCTTGCCTCTAGTTCGTTCAAACTCGAACGATGCCAATCTCGCCATCCCAAATAATCCCAGATATGCTCGACTGGAGACAAATCTGGGGATCGGGCAGGCCAAAGAAGGGTATTAAGGGTACGTAGACAATCTTGTGACACCCTTGTCGTGTGAGGTCGAGCATTGTCTTGTTGAAAAATGGCTCTAAGAGCCGTTCCATGAGTGGCAACACATGTGGTTGCAGGACGTCATGGACATACCGCTGGGCTGTCATGGTGCCACGCATCAATACTAGGGATAACCGTATATTGTAGACAATGGCACTCTATACCATCACATCAGCTGTGGGAGTGGTATGTCGCTATAAAGCAAAGGAAGGATTGAGGCGTTCACCACGGGGTTTCCACAGACAAACACGATTGTCATCACTGCTGAGATTGAATCTGGATTCGTCTCTAAAGACGACCTGGTTCCATTCCACTGCAGTCCAATTTCCTCATGCACGGCACCGCTCTTAACGGAGGTGTCGATGGGTGGGCGTCAAGGGCAGCACACGTAATGGGCTCCACAATCCCAAATGTCCTTCAGCCAGGCGCCTTCGTATGGTTCGCGAAGATACAAGGGCCCCGAGTGAAGGTGCTACATGTGCCGATGAAGCAGTTGGCTGTACACGTGCATTTCTTACGATGTGGCGGTCTTCTCGACGACTGGTCTGTCTAATTCGCCCTGAGCCTGGTCTTCGTGTAAACGATATCTCTCGGATCCACTGGTTCCAACACCTCAACACAACACAATCAGAGCGGCCTAATTGACGAGCTACTCGCCTAGCTGACCACCCAGCTTCCATCATGCCGATGATTCTCCCCCTCTCAAACTGCGACAGCTGCTCATGTTGTCTTCGAAAACGGGGTAATGACATGTCTACCTCAGATCTTACTTTGTAAAAGATTCAGCACACTCAAACAAGCTTTGGTTACCTGTTTTATACTCCACGGAGAACGACGTGAAACACCCTCTACCGGCTATACGTAATGCTCAAACACGCTGCATTTCTAATCATTTGTATATCTCCCCGACATGTGAACCTTCATGCCAAGTTTCGTGTTACGATCCCGCAATTATTTCTTGGTGCGCTAATTTTTTGACCATGAGTGTATATATTAAATTAGTGGCGCACACTTCGTTTCGGACCCCACCCCAAAGCACTTGATTTTTTTAGATTGATTATAATCCTACGTATGTAGTACATAAAATTTAATGAAGTATTTGTTATCAATAATTAATTTTATTAATTAATGCTAATTATTCATTCAATAATTAATTTTTTACTGTTTTTTGTTCCCGAAAATCGACAAAATTTAAAGAAGGAGTTTTGGAGCATGCGACGAGGATAGTGGACTTCCGATCCTGGACCCCCTCCCCCTTGAAAAATTCCTGTGTGCACTACTGTATTTAACAATTGATTACAGAGCGACGCACAAATTTCTTTAAAAAATTAGTAAATATTGTATTTAAAAATTATTTATTATAAATCTACTCGTATTTTGCTACGGAAGTTTCATTGTGTACAGGTGAAAATATTTTTTGAAGCACTTTCTTCATTTTACATTAACTACTTTTTTACCTGAATAAAATATTAATAACTCCACTGTTAAACATGTATATTAAAATCTTTTTAAGCATATATGAAATATTTAATAATTAAGAAATTAAATAATTTACCAACCGAAATGAAGAAATGTTTATTAACATTCGATCAGAAGCTACACAAGAGATATTGGCAATGGACCGAAATGAGTTAGGGTTAAATGACGAGACTGACACCAGAGTTGGAACCACACAGCTCCAAATTTCCCACACCGAAGCAACATGCACACTTTGTGGGATTCGACAGATTTAACGTGTACCGATTTGAATAAACTTAAGAGGATATAAAAAAATTATTTTGAAAATAGCTAAGATTTATATGACTTCAGGACTTGATCACCAAATCACTTCAAATTTAAGAACAATTTGAATTACTTGTTTTCCAATCAGCTTTTAATTAATCTTAAATATCTTAAAACAATCGTAATTTAAATGATTAAAAAATTATAAACACTGTCTTGCTTTTCACTTTGCATTAAAAAAAAGAATCAAAGGCAAAAAAATAACAATTAAAATTTTAAATTTCTTTCTCTATAAAGAGGAGTAATAATTATTTTTAAATAAAAACTGCAACAAATTGAAGAAGAAAAGCGTAAAGAATTTTATAAGAATCAAACCAATTAAACTGAAAAATATTCTTATATTTCTAAGACAGAATGAAAATTTTGAAAAAAAAATTCATTATAAAATTTTGAATTCAATATCCAAATCAGTCAAAGGTGCACTTACTTATCAAAAACTATCACTCATTGACAGCTACGACATTCACCTTCCTCTACCACGAGCTTTCGCGAGGTGGCATTTAAAAGATTAGATACTGTTATTTACCCCGTTGTTTAATCACAACTATAGTTTTAAATGATTACGTATCATATGTGAAACATCAAATTAAAATTCTGCATTTTTATGCAGCTATTTTAAGCAGTAAATTTTATAAACTAATATACTTATCGAATAGATAGTTGGGTGGAAAACAAGATCATGACTTTTGTTACAGATTAAAATTTAAGTGTTATATAATAACAGTACAAAAAACTGCTTAGAATACATTTTTTAAATTTCTACTATAAATTAGATATCTTAAGTTTCGAATCCCGTTTCAAGGTTTTTGATTCAGAACTCTCGGAAGTAAGAAACGTTTTACAGATTTAAGATAATAGCACCAAAAAAAAAATTATTAACACATTTTTTTCACTGCTTGGGAAATAAGAATATCTTAGTTATCTTCATTTTTTTTATTTTAAATTATTTACTTTTTTGTGTGCTTTATATTACAGTTCCTGTATGCGATATTTAAATACGTATACATTAAAACGTCACCTGCTGAATTTCTGTAAAAAACATGTATTCATATAAAATATTTTGTCAATCTTATAAATCTTTCCAGAAAGATTGTGACAATGAGCTATTCACAAGATCTATTCTCTCTAACTCCGGTTTTCTCCCTTCCAGCCAAATTGGCACTTTGAGCTAGAACAACTCTGCTCTGAAAATGAATATCACCATTAAATGTCACATTATCTAACCCCACGGAAAGAAGTTCTCTGTTTTAGAGACAAAGTATTCTTTCTTTCCTTGATGGAAATGAATGCATAAATTATGAAGGTGTTGAAATTCAACACCTACATTATTTATGTATTCATCTCCATTAAGAAAGTTTTACTGCGACCTGAACAGATGATAGTCAGATGATGCAATATCAGAGAGGAGTATTTGCTACCTGAGGTAAATTTTCCAAACCCAACTTTGCAATTTTTTATGCGGTGCTCCTTGCTGCGTGTAGTCTAGCGTTGTCGTGATAAAGAATCTCGCTCTTTATGTTGGCCAAACATGGACCATCCATGCTGAATTCTTTATGCAAAACATCAAGTCGTGAACAGGAATGATGATTTAATTTTCTTTCAGCAACTCTCATAGTGCACTATACCCTTTCTGTCTCTCCAACAACACTACATAACCTTTTTCTGATGCACGACAGCTTTGGATATGGATAGCGGTGTCTCCCCTTTGTAAACACATGCTTTTTTCTAACCACGTGTTTATACACTATCCACTTTTCATCTCCAGTAACCATGTGTTCCAAAAACGATTCCGTTTTGTGACGAGCAAGATTTGAACAACATATCGAAATTCTGTCCATTAAATTTTTTGCTTGATTCGTGCTTCCCCCAAACAGATGGTTTGGATACAAAACCAATCCCTTTAATGCAATCCAAAGCAGTAGTCTGATAAATTCCAAGCTTGAAGCCCATTTCTGTGGAAGTTAACCCGGAATTTGCCCTGATTATACTGCGTAGCCCTTCGTCACTGACATCTGATCGTCTTCCTGATCTGGGTTCATCTTTCAAAGAAAAATCATCCAAGCAAAACTTCATAAGCCATCTCTGTCATGTTCGAGCTCTGCTACTGCTTCCTCTCAAACACGTCGCACAAATTTCTTTTTGCCTCCATCGTGTTATTCCTATTTGGAACTTAAACAACAAACAATGTCTTAAGTGAACTTTTCTTCACTCATGTTCACAGTCTTAAATGTTTAAAAAAACTGACTAAAATGCGAAAAAAATGTGTATAAATCATTAATTGTATATTAATCTAACTGTTTAAACCGATTTTAGTCGAATATGAATTCTTACTAAGAATCGACAACGCTTAAAAGTGCATTTGTTCAAAAACGATAGCACTTTCCCTTATACCCCATAGAACAGAGATCCGCAACCCCCGGTCCGGGGATCAAATGATGCCGGGCCGCCTAAAGAACATTAAACCATTGTCATTTTACTTAAAGTGGTGCATTTCTCTCGGAATTGTGCAACTATCCACGGAAATCACTTTATATTCCCCGTCAAATCATTTTTATTCATTTTTGGTGTAACTATATTTTATTCTGAAGGCATATTTAAATGCAACTAAATTAAAATTTTTAAATCAAAACAATCTAAAATATAAACAATCAACGTGTCCCACCCTCAGCGGACCGCAGTAAAATTAACAAACGTTGACCGGTCCGCAGCGATAAAAAGGTTGCGGAGCACTGCCATAGAAGATATCGGGTTGCATCTCATGTAAGATAAGTACCTCTTATTTCTTACCATTTTGTTTGCCTTGTCTGCATATCGCGTAATCAGATCTAATGTTTAAATTACTAAAAGTAAATTATTGCAAGTACTGTTTGTAATCATTTGGTGTTCTCTTTAATGGTTTTCCAATCCTTACTACGTTGGGATCCTCCGGGAAATTTCAATATGATCAGGAAGATCTCCACTTCAACTAACATGAGGAGCAGGTATCGTGTCATGGTATTTAAGCTAGAGAATTCAGAGGGTTGTCGCAATTTTACAGGTTTCTAAAGCAAAAACAGTACAAAACTTTTAATGCTCTCAATTCAAAATGAATCATTTTTATTTTTAGTATATATAAAAAAGAAACAAATCTGAATAGATTACTGTAATACAATCATGCAACGTTCGAAACAAAATATTGTTCAGTTCTGTTCTGTTTCATGTCTCGGATGTGCACAGATGAGAAGGTTTCCTGACATATACTGCTCGTAAGCAGTTATATTTGTGTCTTTTGGTAATTCGAGATGGAAATGCTGAACTACCGAAGTGAGGAATAGGAACGCTTGCGTCATTACGTAGGATTCTCCTAAACATGACTGTTTGCCTGAAAAATAACAGAAATACGTTTAAAAAACATAAAACAATGATTAATTGTTATATTTAAAGTTTTTACAAATGCAAAGCTTTGTATTAATCTTACAATTAGAACTAGACATTAGTAAAAAGACAAAGGATCTCCATCAGAAATTAAGTCTAATTTTATTAAAATCAGATACACATAAATTTTCAAAAATGGAAAATCTTCCGCCCCTTTTTCTGAACATTTCCCTATTTTAACTGAAGGTGGCGCTGTGTTTGGAATTCGAGGTTTGACCGAACATCATGCGGAATGAGTTACCAAACCGCATCATTTATCGCCAGGTTTGGCGTTACTTTTTGGCAAAAGTTCCGTGTTGATGATAGCTCTTTGATGAATTCTACGAAGTTCAAAATGTTTTGATAAAAAATCATAAATAGAAAATTGGCTCATTTTTAACGATAAAAATTGGAATATTAAGAATAATTTTATAATCGATGAAACAAAGATAGTATTTTTAATATATTACAAGGTTTTATTTCTCTTTTTATCCCCTTCCCTTCCCCGCCTAAACAAAATAAAATCCATAGGATAAATACCTAACGTTATCTTAGTATTTTCAAGACAGATTTCTATTTAAAGCAGTGGCGGATATATCGCTAAAGAAATAGCGTACATAAGGGTGGGGTTTGTTGAGACAAATATTATTAAACTCAACAAAGAAAAATATAATAAAATTATAGAGCATTATAATTTTAAAAATAATTAATTTTAAAATGAATTTTATATTTAGGCATTTGCAATTTACTATATTTTGTATTTTATGTAATCAAATTGTATTTATATTTGTAAATTCGGAAACAATTTCTTGTAACCTTCTTCAGATTATCCGATTGGCAACAGTCGGTATATTTTGATTAGACTTGTTGCAATGTTTTGGTGCTAGCTCAGCTAAGCCAAATGGAATAAACGTGCTATTCGAATTCTTTGAAGCAACTTTCTATTTTTTAAATGTTATAGAACCAAACGTTCATAACAGGTTTAAGGGTTTTAAACCTCCTATATGCAAACACATTTTTAATTTTTAGCATAAAAATTACGTCCTTTTTCTTTAACGTTTTTTTTAATGTAACCCTTCCTATGAAAATGGGAAGCTCTGCGCCACTGTGCTGAACTGTAGCACACAGCTCTGTGTACTGTACCACCCTGTATGGGTACGCCCCTGCTCTAAGATGGACCTCATTTTATTGTATAAATAGATGCGAAATGGTTGTCAAATTTATGAAACTCACCACTAGTTAAGGCTTAATTCAGCTTTATAAATAAAATCAGCAATTTATGAAAAAATAATTTTTTTTTCAGTCCACTTGCCTACTCCGAAAGTAATTGGCTGTTCATGTCTTCTTCCAGTAACTTGTATGAATCTGGATGGTTTGAATTTATCTGGTTCTTCGTATGTTTCAGGATTGCGATGAGCAGAGTAAAAATTAAGAACCATTATTGATCCTTTAGGTATTCGATATCCACCTATAACTGTTTCCTCTGAAAAAATAATCAAAACGATATATATTAAAAATTTTAAACGAAGATCAGTCTTTTACATTATGCTGAAACATTATCAATCAGGTTATTACCACGAGTGTATGTAATGTCTATTGACATTATTAGCTTTTTAATTTTGATCTATTATAGTTATATTTAGTGTTATTATAATTAAAAAATTATCTAAAGCAGCGGCTCTTAAACTTTCGATCGACGCGGCTTCCCTTTATGTATCAGAGTGACATCGCGGACACCTAAGATTTTGAACATCCCTCGCCGACTTATTATTCTTGATCAAAATACAAGTTATAGTAGAGTTTTTTCATTGGGGATAATTTATTGATCTAATCTAGTACGGCACAATTTTTAATTTTTCCTCGAGACCTTTTAGAATCTGTAAAAGAGGGAAATCTCAACGTTACAGGAGACTCTGTGGTCCACAGTTTAAGAACCGCTGATCTAAATGATTCTAGCTGTCCGATAAAGGCTGATAATAAAACTTTTTCTTTTTATAGACTAAACATTCCAGTAGCAGCTTTATTAATTTGAAGGAAACTGCGGATCCCCCTACCATATGGAATTGCCTCTAATATCGTGTTGTAACTTTATTATTGTTTCGAATATCTGCAATATTGAATTTCAAGAGTAAACAAGTGTATATAAATATCTATCTTTGTAAGACTATCTTCTCACGAACCACTGAATACAGAAATACGCCGAAGGCTCCAAAATATGGGGAATAATTAGAGAAATCTATTTTGACTATTTAAATCTCAAAACTACAATCAGTTAAAAAGAGATTAATTAAAAATTTTGAATTGCTTTTTGATCTACCTCTCCATCACGCAGACTCCGAAGGACGGCAGAGGAAAAGATTTCCAAACGATTTTAAAACTACCATTCTTCCTCCCATATCATACATAATCAAACAAATAAACAAAAATTTCGGATTCAGACATACTGCTCATTTCGTCAGGATACGATATAATTTCATTTGCAAAACAACGATATTTTGCATATTTTGCAACTTTTCCTAAAGTGTGTCAATTTTGATCTTTTTTCACGGACAGGATGTTCCAATAGCTCTATATCTCTTTGTCACAGTTGTGATCAATCGAGCATACGTTCTAAAATAGTACACGCTTTGCTCTTTTAGATATGGCGATTTAAAAAATAAAATACCTAAAACTTTTTTTGCGTGCGCAATTTTTCGATAATTACTCGAAATTTCACTTAACCAATTTCACAATTTATAAAAATAATCAGATGAAACTTTTCCCCCTTGAGTTTTGACTAAAGATTGAAAAACTTACTTACAAACTAAAGATTGTAAAAAAAAATGTGTTTTTCATCTATGAGTCTTTTTTTTTTCAAGGATTAATTTCTGCCAAGCTTTCCTTACATTTTAAAAAAATTATCGTTATTTGTTATCAATGTGTGAAGGTTGGAAGTTTTAACTTAAAAATTAAGCCCTCAAAAAACTTCAAAACGTTTCCGCAAATTACGTATTCCTGTCCTTTGAAAAGTGCCATGAAGGTTCTCTCCTCTTAGGTCAAAAAATAGAACAGAGAGGAAAGAACCCCATTTGAAGGGAAGTAGAAGTAAAAATTTACCTAATGTAAAGAGGGAACAGTTATTCAAAGAAAAAACTCAGGAAATGCTGGGTCATTCCTATTGCCGCCGACGCAATTGCTATTCATTTACTATTATTTAAAGAATAATTTCTCTCGCGCACCTAGACGTGTGGCGGGAAAGGAAGAAACACTTCGACAGGATCCAATTAATCTATTTATTTACCACTTAAAGAACAGACACAATTTCAACTAATAATAGTAAGATAATATCACAATGTTAACCGTGAAAGCGGAAGAACGACGGTAAAACGGGATAGATTAGGAGACTATCAAACTTGATCTTTACCCTAATAAAGGATCAAACCTATCATCCGATTTAATCTAATATCAAATCAATCGTAGTGAACAATCGTCACTTTAAAGTTTCCTTTTAATAAGAATCAAATCACTATAATTATAATATTATACCTTCAGTAGCAATCTCACCTGACTTGAGTATAACTTCTCTTCTATTCTCTCTCAAGCTAGAAAACCTCAACTATTTACAGTAGGTTAATTTAAATTTCACGATTCTCTTCTTCCGAAGGGTTGGTTGTGAATAACATGAATTGGTAGCCCCAAAGATTTTCCAAGAGAATTAATTAGAAAAACACGTATAGATCCGTCACACCTTGACTCGGAAACGATCTTTAGGCCACAACACAGTTTCGGCAGAGAAGTATTGATACATATATGTATGTAGATACATTTATACACATATGTGTGTGTAAATTTCTTGTTCTCTACGGGCATTTATTGATCTAATCGCGAAGTAAATAAAACAAATTTTTATAAAATGTCACATTTTTAGATTGGTGATTAGTATTATACATACTTATGCATTCTAAGCTCGGAAACAAATTGAAAAAATCTGACGTTCTCATAACTTCTGACAAAAAAGCATTAAAATACGTGAGCTTGCTTTTGTCTTCAATGGTTGGTTGCCGATCTGAGCCAATTACATCCAAGATTTCCTTGTACAATTTGTCTTGTTCCTCAGGATGCTCCGCCAGTGTTTTTATCCATAGACTTATGAAAGAGGATACGCCAGAAATTCCATCACCTATCATTTGAATTAGAGTTCCTACTAAAGTTGCATCTATAAAGAGATATTAAAATAAATTTAAGAAAAGAGAATTAATAGCTTAGAAATATATCAAATTTTTTCACAGAAATTTTTACAAATTTTTTACAGAAATATACACATTTTTATATCAAATATATCCAGCCTACCTAATGACAGATATTTTATTTTTACGTTACTTTTATGTTAAGATTTGCCATTCAGCGTATGAAAATTGCAGTTGAAACTTTTCTATTATGTATTGAAATAGAGTTATACTATTTGGGAGTTCAGGGATAAATTCTTAGTACAAAAAGGTGTTTGGGGGCACAGTAAGTTTGGAAACCACTGGTCTAGGGCATTGCTCCCCAATTTTTTTTTATCTCCGCGGATCGCACAACGTAGTTTACGGGTGAGTGGGTGAGAATATTAACTTCGCACTATTCAGCAACTCGAGGGCTTTTGGTGGCGGACCACGCTATTTTGAACCATGGTCAAGTGACGAGGACTACACCTGAGCTGGCACTACTGTCTCTCCTAACTTTCAAACCTCACCAACGGAAGAAAATTTGAGCATCGGCAGATTTAACGTGCATCACCCCCCTACATGGTGGGTCTTCAGCGGTACTTGGCTCTAACTCATGAAACGCCGACCACAAGTTTATACCAAAACTACTTTGACCACTAGGTTACCGCGGCCACAGGTAGTTTTGGGGATCTTTGGTACTTTTAAAAATTTGCCTCATTGCGTTTTGGTCCGTGGTTGCTGGGCGATCCCCTCACGACAATCTAGGAGTTAGGTTTTTCAAGAAGTTTTATCTTCATTTGGTTTATTATAAAATGGCTTGTGTTAAATATAGTTTATAGAAAACGCAATAATCACTTTGTGACGGGGTTTTACGGAGTTTCAGGCGCTTATTCACATAGGATTTTGCGCTACGAGATATCACTCTTGATTTTCCCTCTATAGTAAGATTGTCTTTGATTATTATATTGGATAATAAATTGGATTTATTATGGCTATCTTGTGTCATCAATCTTTAACCCCTACAGAATTAGGTCGAATAGATGAAGAGATGGCTTCCCGGGGGGGAGGCTATCACAACTTGCCAGTAAAATATTGTGCAGTGGGATCTCCCTTGCGTCTTCTCTCATCTCTTTCTTTAAAGTAATCGTCGATGATGTCTCGTACATTTTCTTCATTGTAGGTTGATTTGTGTTCCTCGACAATTTCGAACAATATCTTTTCCAATTGTGTATGATATTTCTTAATTTCTAGGAATTCAGGTTTCAAAGGAAATATAAAATACCTGAAACAAAATTTTTTTTTTCATAATGTTTTTCATTGCATATTAAAGACAATGTTAAAAATACGGATATTATATCTGATGGTACTAAATAAAAAATATTGTCAGCCAGAGGGGCGCGGAAACATTCATCTTTTTTTCTGAATAATAACGTTGAGTTATAACAAAGACACTTTTCTCACATCAATAAATCAGTTTCTTTCAATATAGTGCTATAAATTTCTGGTTGGAATGCGTTGTTGGTACAACTTTTGATTATTTCCCATGAAAAAAATCCTATTGGTATTTCATTTACATAATGTGTGACAAATCTATACGGAACTTTATCACTAACCTTCTGAGTCGTCATTTTTAGAGAAATTTAATTCCCTACCTATTTCCAATCAGCTCCAAAAAGAGGACAGGATTCCTTGTTATATACAGATTAGATAAAGTATTTAAGTCAAACGGAATAGTAAAGTTAGAGCAGTAGGAGAGAGAGATTGAAGCAGAAAGGTATAATAGTGAAATTAGAAATTTATAATTGAAGATTTCTTCGTGGATAATTTAATCTCAAGAAGAGTTGAGATTGTGTGGTAAATATTGTTTTATATTTGAAGTCTCATTAAACGTTTATATTAGGAGTGAGATTTAAGTTAAATGTTCAATAGGAACATTATTAAATATAAATCTGGGATCTCTTATTGTGGTAATCTCTGCGCGATCGATATTCTAATTGTTAATTAATTGGATCATTAAATATTTAAGTTAATTTAAAGGACATTCCCTTTAAAAACCTCATAATACTAGTTAGATATATTTGTTAATAAGTCTTTGATTCTATTTGGATAAGATAACCAAATAAAGAAAGTTATTTATAAAAATGGCTACTGGCTCTTATCTGACTCCTACTTATTCTCGTTCTCAAAGTGAGGTCCAAGGGGACCTTCACAAATGTGTAAAAGAAATTCTGCTGCGCATGTAAAATGTATGTTTATAAAATGTTTTAATAGTTCCACATTAAGATAGGGGGAAAATATTTTTTTCCCTTCGATCGTCACATTCTATTAAAGTTGACTTTCTGCTTACTCTGTAAACAGAGAAAAAAATTCTAATAAAAAAAAACTATTTTTTGCCTGTGCGTCCCACTTTAGGTGTTTGAAAAATGTAAAGATTTTGTTTTTATTGTCACGATGTCTTATAATTCTTTAACTTATCAATTTTTAACACTATTAAGAAAAGCTAAAAGCATTATCCAATATTTTTATTAATACAGTACAGTACAGTACAATACAATACAATGCAATACAACATATATATATATATATATATAACAACTTTTTTCATGAAGTGAGGTGCAGTTTTTACTTATTCATTTTCATGCGAAATTTAACATGTCAAATGTAATAGTTTTTAGTCAAATGTAATTAGTTTAAATGTTAAGTTTTCTTAAAATTTCCTCTTTTTAAACAAATTTAATTCTCCCAAATTTTAAGAACTCGCATAATAGAAAAAAAATTCATTTGTTATCATTCTAACGTAAAGTAAAATAAAATGCATTACATACAAACAAGTGACTATCTTATTAAAATTAGACAACAGTTATATATATAAAAGTCTTCCAATTCTGAATCAACAACAGGGATACCATAAACCGCTTTAGCACTATTAGAAGAATAACAGTTTCCATCAAAAGTCGATTAATATTTACAATGGAAATTAGCACAAAATTCCGACAAGTATGAGAAAACGCGGAAGACCTGATCTTTCAGTTGATAATTAGATTAGTACTAATAAAAACATTAACTGTATAAATATATTTAATTTAAAGTAAAACTTAAATTAAGAAATATACACATTGCTCAACGTTGCGTTAATCGTTGTTGTAGTGTGAAAAATAAATATACTAGAAGATCACACTAGATGGTCAACCTGGGCCATCAATGGGTTTAAAACATGAGGTCACAATATAAATGTAAGCACGTGTTTTCTCTAGGATTCAAAACTGACTTTAGACTTTGTTGTTCTACTTGTAAAACTTGGATAACATTTAAAATTTTATAGTTGGGTAAAGATGTTCAAGTGCTGAGATTTTCTTTAAAACTTTTTTTCAAAATTAAAAAAAAAAGCTCTTATATTATACGTGTATTTTTTTTTACATCAAGTATATTTTGTTTACCTTTGTCCGTTATTTGTGTTGACAAATATGTATTTTATAAAAGAAATGTTCTGTAACAAGCAGAAGTTAACAGCAAAGCGAATTTACCGATTGGTTGGAAACATGTAGTTGTCTTTATCATGTGACTATGACATTCCATTAATTTATGTACTGATTGGTTGAAAACACGTGATAGCAGTATGACACGTAAGAATGAACGTCACATGAATTTAGCCTATTGGCAGTATGAACATGTGTTTGAACGCCCTTTAGATAAGGTGTAATTCAACTCTGTAAAATCTGAAGTTCATGAATAGAATTGTGTTATTTATAATTTGTCAGCCTTTTTCAATTCCTACTATATTAGCTCACTCTCTGTATATATTTATTTATTTACCTATTTGTCTTGTTCAAATTTTTCAATCGTTAATAAAATACTTTCTATTCTTCAATCAAATTCAAATATTTTTTTTTAAACTTGTAGTGGATGACACTTGACGTTAATACAGTTTTTCAAATATTACTTAATTAATTAAATTTAATTAAATGAATTACCGTTTTTTCCCGCCAACTTAGATTTGTCTCTATTGTTGTAACAATGTAACTGTTAAAACATAGACAAAAGTTGGCGTCAAAAACTTGTTTTTCAGCCAAACCGGGTGTGCATTGTTACAACAATGCAGACAAATGCTCTTTTTTTCAATTCCTACTATTAGCTCACTCTCTTCCTATATATATATATATATATATATATATATATATATTTATTATATATATATATATTTATATATAAATCTTATTCAAATTTTCAATCGTTAATACGAGGATGGTCTGAAAAGTTTCCGACCTCAACGTGAAGATGGCAGCGGATATCAGTAAAAGCTAGTAAATTTCGTTGTTCATCTGTTGCCAGTTACTCGCCAAAGTTTGAACCATTTTGGAAATGCAGTTGTTATGTAATAGTCGTTTGAGTGATTTGATGTAAGTGTTTTTGTGAAAATGGACAAAAACGAGTATAGAGTTGGCATTAAATATTTGTTTTTGAAAGGCAATACGCCTACGCAGATCAAGGATGAGTTGGATTCTGTGTATGGGGACTCCGTACCATCATTTAACCACTGTGAAATTTTGGGCAGCTGAATTTAAACGTGGCCGTAAGAGCTTGGGAGACGTTGAACGCTCTGGCTGTCCAAATACTGCAACTATACCGACGAAAACATAGCCAAATGGTGAAAGACGACCGCCGAATTAAAGTGAGAGAGATAGCAGGGGTTATGAACGTGTCAAAAGAACGTGTTTGTCTCATATTAAGTCAACATTTAGGCATGAGAAAGCCGTTCGCACGTTGGGTGCCGCGTTTGCTCACGTTAGACCAAAAACGTGTTCGAATGAACATTTCAAACGCTCTGTGGCGCATTTTATGCGCAATAAATCCGAGTTTTGGCGCTGATTAATTACTGTAGAGGAAACTTGGATACACACACCTTTATACGCCCGAAACAAAAATGCAGTTAAAACAGTGAGTGGACTGCAAAGGGGGAACCAACTCCAAAAAAAGAAAACTGTTTTTTCGGCTGGGAAAGGGATAGCGGCTGTTTTTTGGGATAGTCATGGAGTTTTTTTAATTGATTATCTTCAAAAAGGAAAACCCTTACAGCAGCATACTACGCATCATTACTTAACAAGCTGAAAGCAGAACTTGCGGTAAAACGGCCACATTTACAGAAAAAGAAAATCCTATTTCACCAAAACAACGCACCGTCTCACACCTCAGCGGTTGCCATGGCGAAAATCCACGATTTACGCTTTAAACTGCTTGACCATCCGCTTTACTCACCAGATCTAGCCTCTAGCGACTTCTTTTTGTCCCTCATTTAAAAATTGCGCTCGTTTGACAGAGATTTTCTCTAAATGAAGAGGCAATCACCTTCGTGAACAATTATTTTGCAGAGAAAAACGCTGAGTACTATTTGGACGGGTTACAGAGATGGGAGGACGGTTATTTAGTTACAAGGAGACTATGTTAAAAAAAAATTCGGAAAAAATGTCTTGAATCTTTGTTAGGTCGAAAGCTTTTCAGACCTCTCTCGTAAAATACTTACTATTCATCCATTCAAAGTAGGAATTTATTTTAAAAAATCTTTTTTATATTACTTGTTTTATTCGTTAAAAGTTTAAATTTCATTTTGGTTAATGTTTGCCGTACATTCTTGAATGGAACAAAACTATCGTAAATGGGTACTATCACGATTCTATTTTTTTAACTACTCTACAATCAAATTCTACATTACGATTTCATAGTTCTTTTTTTCAATCATAATATTTTTTAAGGAAACAAAGAATTCAAATCTTATATTGTATTGTTTTTGAAAGCATAATTTGAATAGTTACCTAGCAATACTTCCATTTAAAAACAAATTCGTTGGAGTAATGTGTGACAATTCTGCAGCATATAATTCACAGAATTTTCGAATTTGTTCTTCTGTAACTCCAGCTTCACCGAACAAAGTAAGGCGTAGAATAGAATTGCATTTGTGAGTCAGAAGTGCTGTCAAGTTCACAGGTTCACCTTTCTTTTCTTTCAAATCGCTGAGAATGGATTTTATGTAGTCATATAAGGATTCACATGTACTGTTCTTTATTGTTATTGCAATACGTTCTTTAAGAACATGCAAGAAAAATGTTCGCATAACTTTCCATTGCTCATCTTTGAGTAAACCAATACCTATTGAAGTAAAAATATTATATGAATGACTGATGCACATTTAACACATATGTTTAACAGCTTTGCACTCAACATATGGCACATGGAGTAGAAAAGCGAGAACTTGCGGTTCTAGTTTTCTAATTATGTATTTATAATTCACTTAAATCTTCTCCCGAGAGATTTTATTTCATAATGAAGTCTTGAGCCCTCCAAGACTTAGCGTGATAATTACTTTTAGTTTAACCGCCTAACAGGAGATGACCACAGTTTTATCTCCTAAGAAACTGCCCTGTTTGTATTTTTAAAAGGTTATGATGAAACCTTATATCATAAGCGTATTCTGACCAATTACGAAATCTTTACCGGAAATTATATGATTCTAAAAGTTTGCGGCTACGAAAGACTAAAAGATGAGATCTCCGGAGTGAACAAAGAATGCTTTTGTGAAATGTCCTAAATGATCGCTTGTGGTTCTCCAAGTGTATTCGTTTTGAAGCGTCGTATTATGTTTGCGTAAAATAAAATGTGGATTAGAAAATATCAAGCCTCTTTATCCTTTCAACGACTGCATTCTGACAAAATATTCTCACCGAAAAATCTCTTAAGCAAAGTAAATAATCTTATATACAGACAAAAAGCCCACACATTTTCAATCACACAAGTATTTTTTTCCTTTCAATTCATTTAAACTTTTAACTATTTTAGAGAAAGGTAAAGTGTTATTTTCCTACCAAAAGTATTTAAATAATGCAATTAAAAAAAAGTACTGGTGTGTCTACGGTGTATTTCAAGTTTCATATTTGCTATTTTTCTAGTTTTGAGTGTTGCTATTTATTTTTCTCTTTAATAGTTTGGTGATTAAAACAAATCAATTCTAAAAATTTTACATACATTTTCAGTTTTTTTTATATCTCTTTGCATTTAACAATTACTGTGCGAACTACATGAATGATAACTATATGGCAGTCAATTTTTCCGGTATCCTTACACTACTGGAGAAATTAAAAAATATAATCAACACTGAATTAATGGGATTACAGAGTAATAAGAATCTGCTACTGGCAAATTGAAAGAATAAGTTTAATATTAGTAGACTAAATAAATCTTACCATTTTTGAAAATATAATTCATCAAACCAAAATCTGAGAATCTATTTCCAAAGCAATCCGACTTGGTGCTGAATGCTTCTCGTGCGATTTTAATACTTCCCATAATGACAAAGATTCGTCCTGTGCACACAAAACAGAAGATATCTCCGTATTTTCTTCTCATATCTTCCAGCTTTAGATGACAGTCGGAATCATTTAAGAATGGCCAATACCCAAAATATGGCAAACCGACAGGTCCTGGAGGAAGGCCTCTTCTTTTAAGAAAATACCATACCGTTATGAGAAGTGTCGCTAATGCTGAAGCAAGTGAAACTGTAGAGGATATTTGAATACTGTCGAATATCATTCTCATTTGAGTCATAATTTAAGGAACTCTGCAGAAATTTTAAAAAATTGAATTAGTATTCTAAGAAAACGTATGCAGATTCTCAGGTAAGTCGTATAGATTGAGATATCTAAAATGTGTCTAAAAATGTGTACACACACATTACATAGGGTGTCCCAGGATTATTATTGGGATAAGCTTTATGGGATGGTAGGAGTACATCAAAAGGATTCATATTTGCATATCAACCCACGGTTGGAAAAGTCTTTGTTCGGTGCTAGTTGGCATTGTTCACAGGAGTACTGGAGAAAGCAGACCTGTAGTATAAATGTAATTTGAACTGTAGACGCCCTCAGAGCAGTATGGAATGTTTCACGAACATGGAGCTTGCAGATATGCACCTGATTTACGGATTGGCAGAAAGAAATGCAGGAGCCGTAGAAAGATTATATCGCGAAAGTTAGCCACAGAGAGATTCACCAAACCACTGGATGTCACAATTTGTGTGGATATGGATCTTTACGAGGTAATAAGCATAGTGAGGGTGTGACACGAGTGACTCGAACTCCCAGAATTGCCCAATAAATACACTGAAGTGCCACTGAATTAGGGATACCTACCTAGTAATGAATTGGGCCTCCTCCGACCTTGATAAAGGCTGCCGCACGACGAGGCATAGATTCAACAAATTTCAGAAAACGTTCCACTGGAATGACTTGAGAGATATTGGCTAAAAGTGTCCATGATTCAGTAAGGTTCTTTGATGATGTGTGATGGCCTTTCACTCCTTGTTCCAAAACATCCCAATGATTCTCAATAGGATTTACGTCTGGGCTTTTAGGTGGCCAATTTATGACAGAAAAATCAGAGGAATGTTCATTCAACTACCCAGTAGCCAACCGGGACTTCTGAGAGTACATTACCATGCGGATAACAGAATAGCATAAAAGGATGGAAGTGATCACCCAAAAACTCTACGTACCGAATTGAATTGAGGAAGGTTAGTACACGCACCAAAGTTCCCAAACATTGCCACGAAAAAACACCCTTGCCACCACACCCTTGTACAGTTCCAACCTTGAATGCAAGATCCATGGATTCATGAGCCTTACGCCACATTCTTAGCCTCCCGTCGGTGTTAAGTAGTCGGAATCGAGACTCATCACTCCATGCTACACATTGCTAGACCCCTACACTCCAGTGTCTGTGCTCTCTTGCCCAGGCAAAACGTGCAGCCCGATGGCGAGCATTGAGCAATGGTACTCTGGTAGGTCGACGGCTTCCGAAACCCATACGGTGAAGCGAGTGTTGCAGTCCGTTTACTGACTGTTCGACTGGCATCGTCATTCAATTGGGTGGTAATTTGAGCTAATGTTTGACTTCGCTGGCTACGTACAATACGTACGCCATGCACTATCAAGGCTAATCGTCATTTGCAGTTTGCCCGATCGGTAGTTTTTTTGTCCACCATCCATGTATTCTTAGTATACTCTTGACACTGTCGACCTTGAAAATCCTAGCTGTCTGACGATTTCGGAAATTGAATGGCCCACGCGTCGCGCACCCACGATTAGTCCGCGATCGAAAGCGTCTAAATCTGACTGTTTACTCATATAGACAATTCCAACAACTAATTCAGAACAATCACAGTACACGCTATATATGCTTTTACCACAGCGCCCTCACTTGTGCATAAATGATGAGTAGGGCTACATAATTTGCATAGCCCTTGCTATCTCTAATTCAGTGGCACTTCAGTGTATATTTCATATGGTTTCAGTCTTGTGTTTTTTCGTTTCTTCTATCTATTATACTACTTTCCCATGATTTTTCCGATTATGCGTCGCTATGCAAATCTGAATCCTTGTGATATCCCCTACCTTCCCTTAAAATGTGTCCCAATAATCCTGAAACATCCTGTATATACATATATATAGGGTTTTGGCTAAAAGAAGGTCTGTTTTTGACGAAAGCACTAACGTTGGATGAAAGACTACACACTTGAACGTAAAAATACAGACATAAATTTTATTTCTCTCCTAAATATTTCTTAATACATAACTTGTACAGCAGTTTTTAATGCAAGTGGAATGACAGACACACACACGATCTAGCTTAGCGGTCGCTAACCTTCAGAACTTCATGGACCACTAAATGTATAATTTTATATTTGCAGGACCACTAATATGAATTAGGGGGAATAAATGTAAATTCATTTATATAATTTATTTTTAAGATCAATTTAAAGAAAATTCTAAATTTATTTTCTAAAAAACTTTTAATAATTTTATTTATTTTATAATTTGTTAGCAATGTCAACTTAAATATATTGGATAGACTTCTAACAAGATTATTATTAATATGAATCGACACATATTTGACACTAAAAATTTAAATAATCTTAAAAGCACAAATAAAATAGAAATTCGACATTTTAATTTTTACATTATTTCAAAAATGTAACACTTAAAATTATTCAAATAGTTCCTAATATTTAAAAAAAAACGATTTTTATGAGAAAAGATGCTCTATTAAATATTATAATGCAATTTATCCTTATAGAATAAATGTATTATACCAGGAAAGAAATATTCTGCAAGCAAATATTTAATATTTCATTCAAGATTTCTGCTACAATGATTAGATTAATGAAACTAATAAACGAAAAACTAGAGGGGTCAAAACTAAGAGAAAATATAGAGACACACAATGATACTTTAAAAATAATATTATTTAAACCTGTAAGAACAATATTATTTAAACCTGAAAAATTTTTTGACTATAGCTTTTTAATGTTAAGAAAATGAAATATTTTATATTTGGGCTCAAAACGGAATTATATATTGCGTATGAATTACCAAATAAAGAGATTGCCTTGTATTATATACTATAAAATATCTTCTCAAAAATTTTAAACATAAAAAAAACTTCATCGCAAATAAAAATTGTCTGTATACTTACGTATTATACTTTTCAAACCGATTCATCAGATAAAAAGACATCGCCAAAAGCCTCGATATGCATCCAATAGTGGGAAACTACTCCCACGCTTGTACAAACACAATAACCTTCTTCGCATTTACATAACTATATTGTATTGTATATAAAACACAGTTCTATTTTAAAAATTTTTCTTTATTTTGAACCGATTTTTAATTGACTATTTAATTTATACAGTATTTGTAGATATTGTTTATTAGGTTGAACTTTCTCTTCCATATTATTATCGTCTGCTTCAATTTAATAATTCATGTAGCTCTAATTTATTTGATTGCTTAATAAATTTTCTGATATATAATCGTTTGTTGTTAAAGTTATGTTGCTTAAGTTGGCATTTTTTGTCATTATTCTAAATAGTTCATTCGGAGAAAAAGAATTGAAGTGCGTTATTATCGCTAGTTGAACTTAATACATATTTTCGAGTTATTACCATTCATCTGAAATTTTTTTGATTATTTGAGTGATTATAAGAATAAAAAGCGCATGTGAAATAAATTTAGGTTGCTATTATTCGCAATGACAGTATTTGGCGACGTCTTTTGATCTGGCGAATTTGGTTGATTGTATAATACGTAAGTACACTTCATTAATTTTAATTTTATGATTTCAATATTATTTGATAGGTATCCCACTACTTTTGAAAAAATGGAGACATGGGGATTTTTTTGAGATTTTTAGATTTATTTAGTATGTTTTAAGGAAAAAATCCTAAAATTGAAAACAGAAAAAAAAAAAATTATTAATATTAAAATGGGAAAAAACTGGTGAAAATGTACAAAAAATTACATAAACGAGGCCCGCTCTGTACAAACATTTTACGAACAAATTCTCCATTTTTAAATTTTGATGTGTTACTTTGTTATTTATTTTCGAAATGGCCTTCAGGATAAGAAATATTTTATGTTTTACAAAAAAACTAGAGTACTTTAACTTAGTGATTATATGAAATTGATTAAAAAAACAGCGATTATATTCACATACAGGACTGTAAATTTTGTAATAAAACAGTGATTGATAAATGTGAAGGTCAAAACACTTCCACTATTATACAGAATATACACAAAATATTTCATTAAATTATTTTCAAAACTTTTTGAACAATCCCCGTCCCCGTTTGAGCCTTTCGAAAAGAAAAAAAAAACATTTCGAGTAAAACACGTTTTTAAGTTTGACATCTTGTGTAAAGTTATGGCACATGCTTTTACTAAAACACCTGTAGTTTTTGTTCTAGTGAATGGAAAATAAAAAACTTGTTATTTTTATTAAGATAATACGATGGGCTATAAAATAAATTCATAAGAAAAATTTGTCAATTTTTTTTTAAAAAATCATGATTTTAGGGTAATCGGATACCTAAATAATAATCCACTCCTTGGCGAAAATTTTTCCAACCATGACAAGGAGCGTTTTTAAAAGTCGAGACCGGGGGGAAATATATACAGCAAATAGCAAAACAATAAAATTAATTTAAATGGAAAAAACATTTTTAGAAATAAAAAAAATATGCCACATAAAACAATACTGAAAAATCTAATATTAAAATAAATACTTATTCTTACTTTGTGCGCCACTAACTCATCTAAAATTCATGATGATTTGTAATTACGTTTCAGGCTGTATCAGAGACCTACAGCTCTGTGACAGAACTGTAGTATTGGTTAAGCAACTTTGGTTGATAAAAATCAGTACTTATCCGATTACAGTCTGTGTTTACTGAAGAGATGTCTAATATGTTTATATTTTTAATCAGATATACACATATAAAAAAATCCAGCACATTCATATAATTCTTATTAATTTTTTTTTTTTACTCGAGATATATCTTCCATGTCAATATCGATTTTTTTCTCGAAAAACAGAAAAGTAAAACAGGTCGCGATATCGATAATGACATAAATGACCCGAGTTTGATTTTTTTCTGAAACTCAACTTTAATTCACATGTATTTTAAGCCATGTAAGTTATAAAATTAACTCGAAAATATTTATGAATATAGGTCTTAAATAAAATTTTTTTTATTATTATAAAGAGTATTTAAAATTTCAGGGAAAAGGAAATTTAACCTTTTATCACATATCACGGTAGCCTAGTGGTTATTGTCACGAACTTGTGGCTGATGTGTAGCTTGTTTAGCCACTGAAAACTCACCGTGTGGAGGGGCTGATGCACGTTAAATCTGTCCAGTCTCAAAATCCTCCCGTTTGCGTGGTGTGGTACATTGGAAAGGAGGTATCAGCTCAGACGTCACTTTCGTCATTTCACTGAGGTTCAAAATTATGAGGTCCGTCGTCACCAATAGCCTCGTGTTGCTTTATAGTGAGATATTAATAAAACTCTCACTCATCCCAACACACAACCAGTACTAGTATTAGCTCATTTCGGGCCCTGGGCGCATAAGATCTACGGGCCCCCTAAGCACTGGCGGATCGAAATACATAACCAGAATATCAGGTTAAGTCCAGCTTGTCTCCAGGCCCCTGCCCAAAGCGCCCAATGGATAAACCGGCGCTTATGTGGTTGCAGGACTTCAACACATGACTCCACTGCAACAAATCCAGTTACATGCTTTCTTCCATGACCACTAGACAATCGCAACAGCCTTCACTTCCTTCGTATCATGAACACTAGAACGTCCATCTGGGTCGATTTGACACTGGAGCCTGTTCAGTTTGTTCTCCTTTCCGCATTTTTGCAGGGAATTTGAAAAAATTTCATGGCTTTTAATTGTTTTCCATGATAATTACACAGCAAAAGTTTTGTGGTTCTAGGTTAATTAGGAGAAATTTTACAACTAAAAATACCTAAAACGTCCACTGGTCGACACCAAGGCAATTTATCATCATAAATAGCTGACGTTCATCATTACTATTAGTAAAACAAACTTTCCAAAGTGCTTTCACGCATTTATTTGACCTTGAATGCAGTGTTATTTGGTTAACAGTGGAAGCGAATCTTGTCTACACTATTAAAATTCATAGGTAAATAAACGTATCTGTGTATGATGCCCAATTTTCTCACGAACCACACGGCGCAGAAACTCGCCGAAGGTACCAAAATTTCGGGAATGATCCGAGAAATCCGTATTGACCATTTACATTACGATATTCCAATTAGTTAAAAAGATATTATTTAAAAACCTTAAAACGCATAATTAGTACCATTTCTCACCACCAGGGGAAATTCGGAACTCTTTTTTTTTTTTTTCCCCAGACGTTTTTAAAACGCGATCTAATTTTTTTCATGAAACTCACACAAAAAATAATTACAGATTCGCAAAGATCATTTATTTCGCCAAGATATGCTATAATTTATTTTACAAAATAATTATATTTTGTATTTTTTACAATTTTTTTAAATTGAGTCGAAATCGGTTCCTTTTTTTGAATACGATTTCTAAATTGTTCCGGCTGCACTTTCTTTCGCGCTAATGAAAAAAAAAATATTTTACACTAAAAAGTTAAAATCAGTCATTTAAAAAATTTAATTCAAAAACTGTTTTTTACGATTTTTCAAAAAATACTTAAAATTTTATTTAAATAATTAATAACTTTTTTATTTATAAAAATAATCTCACGAAACTTTTTTTTCCGTATGGAGAACAATAAGTACAAAGATTGATAAAATATCTTAAAAATTACGGTTTTAAATAAAAAAAAGTGTTTTCTGTTTTTTCCCTTTTTGTGAGAAATATGTAAACGCGTTACTTTTTTAAAAAGTTTTTTGATTAAAAACTACCGTTATTTGCAATCGATATATGAAGTTTGAAAGCATTAACTTAAAAATGAAGCCCTAAAACAAATTAAAACTTTAAAAAAAATCAATTTTACAATAGCTCTGAGTTTGGCTGCGAAAACCTGTTTGGCGCAAGAAAACTCTTTTTCTACTCAGCCCTCTACGTTTGATGAAAGGTTACACTAGGAAAAACATCACCAGATATGGCAAAATTGATTATCAAAATTTTTTTTTTTACAATTTTTCAAAAAATACTTATTTTTGTTCTCTCTTTGCGAGAAATATTTAAGCACTATTTTTGCTGCCTTTTTGAAGATTAAAATTAAAATAAAATATCAAAATGTTTTTATCAGAACGGTTTTTTTAATGTTTTTTCAGTACATGTATGTTATGTTGTTACTGGGATGAATTCGTAAACTCTTTTGACAGAATAACCTGTTTATTTTTAAAATAAGAATAAATAAAAATGAAGAATAACAATTAATGAATTAAGTGAACATTTAAGCGTCGTTACCTAATTGGCTTTCATTATTTTTTAGAGATATAACGGCTCTGTCGACATGCGTCTGCTTCCCTTGCGGTCTCAAAGTATTCTGTCGTTCTCATATCTCTTTTCTCGCTGTTTCCTTTCGTCAGAGTCATCGCCCTCCGCTTCCCTTCGCAGCCATCTGCTGGGGATGCTAGGGGGGGCTTGCAGTAGCGCGTAGCGCCGTCTACTTCACATGTTTATAAATATATATATCTAGGCTTTCCCTAATACTGTTTTTTTTTTTTCTAACTTATATATATTTCTATGTTTAATCAAACATTCAAACGTTCAGAAAAAAGCAATCGTTTCAAAGCTATCTGTAAGTTTTTCTTTTATTAATTACTTATAGAAATTTGATTTTAATAAATAGATATATGTTTTTTTAAAAGAATTATTTCTATTACTTCATTACTAAAGGAATTCTTTGTTAATTAAAAAGTACATCGTCTATTATTTTGGATCAAAATACATTTTAGAGACATTTTTAAGCTAAATATATGTAACGATTGATTGATTCATGCAAATCTGAAATCTATTTTAATTATTTTAGATTCTTAGAAACTAACTATTATTAAAAAATGATGAACGTTTTTTTGTTTTACTGTTAGCATCAGAATCGTTTTTTTTTTGCTTACATTAATAATTTTTTAATTCTAACGCAATATTTTTTATGAGGCATACATCGAAATTTGAAGCTATATCTTATCTGCGAGAAGGAGGGGAAGATAGAACAATAATTTTACACTAAAAAAACGTGTTCGGGCTATAGAGGGGAAAGAAACCTGTCTGAAATCAAAAATAACTGGAATAGAACAAATTTCGTAAAAGGGATATTTTTTGACAGAATTTTAGAAATCACTCACATTGTGCGCGTACAAACACACAGAAATGCTGGTGTCATGAAGAAAAAAGAAAGCCCGAACAACGTCGGGCTAAGCGGTGGAGGGGGGTGGAAGTCATTTTGAAAATGAGTATTAGAGGTTCTGATTTTGTGAAGGAAAGGGAAAATTTATAAAAGTAGACAAGGCCCGTGCAACGCCGGGCCATGCAGCTAGTTTTTCTAAAATTGTTGTGTCTAGGACCTGCGGGTACTAAGTAACTTTAAAACAATAAGCAGTTATACATCATCGGGAAATACCCAGGGAAGCAGATGAGTATCAGCTAGTATTGAAATAGTACGATTAAAAGTTAAGTCTGCTCTTTCTTTCTAATGATATCGAGTGAAAAATGAGTCACACACAGATTGCAAATATTATTTTATTTGTAAATTGATTATGTATGCCCTTATCCTTACGGCCAATCTACAGCTTGTACAGAGGATCAGCTGCCCAGCCAGTATGGTGGATATGACCTTCGGCTTGTAACCGAGTAGGTTCAGGTTCGAATCCCGAGTAAGGCATGGTTGTATCTTCTTCGTGAAAAGAAGTCGGACTTTCGCCTATAATGGATTCCCGTCTCAAATGGAAAGCAGCGCACCCTTTCTGTTATATGATGGGATCATCATTTGTAATAAATGTCTATATTCCGTTTGTGTATTGTATGTTTCTGTTCTTCCACCTGTATTTCGTATGTATCCCAGGATAAACACACACATCAACAACTACAGACGATCAAAATAAATAAGTCCAAAGAGTTTAATTTGATATATGTCCGGATTGTGTGAAGAATAAAAAAACACAAGTTGGTTAATTTCGAATTTAAGTGAATCAGCTTTTTTTTTCTTTAGAATTTTTTTTCATTTATTTTTCAATAATGTATTATCTATTAGATATGTGTTACGCAGTAAATAATTTTGAAATATTATCTTTATATATAAACATTTATAATTTTAAGTTAAATTGTGAACGAGTGTTTATTAACGTCACATACTCTAAAGCAGGGGTATCAAACTCGCTGTCTTCAACGTAGATTTTTGCTTCCTGTCCAATTTATTGGCACACAATAATATATAATAAAATAAAGAAATTTCTCCCAAAATAGGAAAGATAGTAGCAGAGAAGAGATGTCAAGTGTCATAACGTAAACATTAAATTTTTCTAGTTCTCTTATATATGTATATAATAATTTATTATTCGAAATAAACCTACGTTTCAATGAATATTGATTTCTTTTGCGGCCCACCTTGTTTGTTTGGTCCAGGTTAGCCTTGAATTCAACATCTTGCTCTAAAGCTCCCCGAGTATTATTGGTGACGCATCTCAAAATTTTGAGCCATGGTCAAGTGACGAGGACGATACCCGAGATGGTACCCCTGTATATTAACGACCACACTACGCCACGTGAGGACTTTGAGCCTTGGAAAATTTTATGTATATCAGCCCCTCTTCCCGGCGGTTCTTCTGTGGTACAAGGCTTGAACTTGTGACACACTGGCCATGAGTCAATGACCGTAATTATATTACATGTCAATTACTTTATGTTCGATTTTTGGTGTAACTGTAATTTATTCTGAAAGCAAATTTAAATACAATTAATTAAAATTATTCAATCAAAACGATCTAATATATAAACAATCAACATCCTCCCCCGTCCTCTTTCAGGAAGCCGCGGTAAAATTAGCTGACGATGACCGGTCCGGGAGATAAAAAGTTTGGGAAGCATTGCTCTATAGTAGCGGTTCTTAACTTTCGATCACCGCGGCCCCATTTTATGAATCAGGTGACCTCGCGGACCTCCAAGATTATGAACATCCCTTCCTGATTTAATATTCTTGATAAAAAAAAACAAGTTCTGCTAGAGTTTCTTCATTGGGGACTATTTAGTAATCTAGTCTAGTATGCACATCTTTCAATTTTTCCATGGGGGGCCTTTCAGAAATGAAAAATAGAATCTTTCAGAATCTGTAAAAAAGGGAAATCTAAAATTTACATGAGAGACTCCGCGGACCCCCTAGAGAAATACGGACCCTCAGTGGTCCGCGAACAGCAGTTTCAGAACCGCTGCTCTAGAGAATATTTGAAACGTATGTCTTCGAAAACGCAGGTAAGCAAGCACAATATCAAATCCACCAAAAAAAATGAGCCAGATATCAAAATCCGTCACTTTTTATTTATTTGGTAAAAAGAAGAAAAACAAAATGTGCTGATTCAAAAATGAATTTATAGCGTATTCTGTTAAATCTCATGACACGTATTCTAATGTTGTTGCTGTTGTTACTAATGCCGCCTGATCGGCAAAGGCCAGATCAAGGTCTACGAAGTTCGTCATGGCAAAGGACTAAGTGACGCCTGTCGTTAGCCGTAGCTTTGAGCACCATGCAGGTGACAGAATTATTTAGCTCGTTTTCACCCCAATTTTGAGTGTGAACATCCTGGGGGTGGTCAGGGGTCTCCCGCCTCTCTTCCTCTTCCACCAACCTCACGAGAGGACTGAAGGCTCGACGGCTATTTAAAGTAACCCCAAGCCGCGAAGGCACTTTACATTCACAAACATCCATGTCTTCTCCGGGATTTGAACCCAGGCTTAACGGCACAACAGTCAGCGTTGCTAACCACTATACCGGACGGGCGACTACACATTTTAATGAGTGAATAAACCATCGCTTCTTTTTATCCCATTTTTCTTAATGTTTTTTTAAGTAAGTTGTTTATGTCGACGTAATTGTTATATGTTCAAGGAGTTTATCGAAAATTTTTTATTAATCACATTTTACGCTTAGAACGAACAATTTGTTGGCATTGCAAAAAAAAACATGTTTTAAATTTTATAAATGTTCAAATGATAAAAATCTCATTTAAGAAAATTGTGGGAACAATTTCTTCTTGGAAAAAAGAGACTAACTTTTTTCTCTCACATTCGAATGACTTTCAGAATTATAATTTGTTTTGAATATATGTGCAACGAGATAATTTACTTCTAGCACAAACTAATGAAACTTTTCTTTGTGCAGAAACGATTATCTGAAAAAAAAAAAGGTTGGGATAGGAGTGTCGTGATCTTGTCATGACTGTGGTTGAAAATTATGCATGTAATGAATGTGCTGAAAAAAGTTTTCAAGTTGGATTGAAATTTGTGATCAGAAATGTTCGACAAAGAAAAGGTAAAATGTGTTTATGTACTAATTTTTTACATTAAATTTTTGACGCTTATTTTTTATCTATAGTAATTTTCATTTATAACCTCACGTAGTGATTACAATGACCAAGTGGTCGTGGAAGGAAATTCGTGGTAGCCGATGCTTCAGCTGATCTACATTCTCGAGTCCGGACTCGTCGTTCATGCTGATCAAATATTTTACATGTTGGTGTAGCGGGGTGAGTGCTTATTAACGTCACTTTCTGAAGCAATGCGATGGCAACGGACCTCGTAAATTGTATCCATGGTCAAGTGACGGGGACGACACTTGAACTGGCACTTCTCTTTCCGAAATATCGCACCATACTAACGGGGAGACTCACCTATCAGCCCCTACCCTGCAGGTCTTCAGTAGCATTAAGGTTCGAACTCATGACCCACCGGTAATGTTACCATGACCACTAGGGTATCGCTATGAAAATGATCGAAGAGGCTGAAAAGAGAGGCTCAAAATTTTGTCTCTTAGAAATAATATGACAACTTATGAAGAATGGATATTCGTATTTTTATGAGACAGACAAATTCTGTACGGTAAAAGGCATGACGAAGAATTAAATGTAAAATAGTTTTCACCGTTTTTAATGCTAACTACGCGATGGAGATGTTATGGTGATGTTTCCTAATGTCTAGCATGGTTAAAAAGAAAAATGAATACATTTTTATGGCTAAGCGCTTATTCCACGCGAAACATCTGAACATGTAATTTAGCTAAACAGAAAGCTAGGAGTGAGTAATCGAGTTGTGTAGCGCTCAAACAAAAGACGAATCGACGAGACTTGAAAATCGCGTAACTCCGGATTCGCATTTGTCGAGGTTGCGCAAGTCGAGATATTTCTGCATATAATTTGAAATTAAGCAGTACAAAGTCAATAAAAAAATTACTTTTACAAAAATGTTCAATACAAAAAAAATCATATTTATTAAAATTTCAAATAAAAATATACAACAAATGATAAGGGGGAAAAAATTACACATATTTTCGAAAAATTTTCAATTTACGATATAAATCAATATATACATATACATTATTAATAAAAATCAGTATTTAATATGCATATTCAATCACAAATATAATGCATATCTCTCTCGAATATTATTTCTGGTCCCTTGGATGCGCACATACTTGGAGCTTTCCAGTCATGAACAGTTCGTGGGTCGATGTTGTAACACCTTCTGGCAACGTCAGACGGAAATTTTGGATGATAGTAGCCAGAAACAAGAAAACTTGCATCATAGCATAACCTTCTCCTATACATGAACGTTTACCTGAAAGGGGTTTATGAAACAAGTAAAATAAAAAAACAAAATTTTAAGTCAATTCCTACTTAGATCAACAAAGAAAACTTTTATTTTAGCTAATTTTTATTAAATAGTTATAATTAATATAAATATGTATATACATATGACAGAATCACAACATTATTTTTATTAATTATCATTAAAGTATCGTATTGTGATCCAAAACAATCGTGTCTATAAAATTTCAGTTCAACTGAATGCTTTAAAACGTGAGAAAAAAACCTTTTCAAGTTTTGACACAAGTTGCCAAAAGGGTCGCTAAATCGCCAAAAATGATGCCAACGTGGCTGTATTTGTAATTCTTTAAATAATTAGTTTTAATTAACTTTTATTAATTATATTTAAATTATTGTATTGTCATCCAAAATAAAATCATGTACATAAAATTTCAGCTCAATTGAGCGCTTTAAAATGTATTTTATTAACACGATTGAAAATCCCAGCAAGATAAATAAATAAATATGTAGAGTGTGAGAGCTAATAGTAGGAATTGAAAAAGAAGTTTGAGAATTATTTTATTAAATATTTTATTCCTAAAATATATATAATTACTAGCCATTACCAGCCCGTTCGCTGGATGTTTCGTGATGTTGTATGACATTGTGTTTATGTTATTGACATTTAATCCTAGCACTAATCTTTGGATTGTATTGAAAAACATCCTAATAGGCCTTGCTTCATTATTTAAAAAGGATGGGAATGTTTAAATCGGAAGTATATTTATCTTTTACGACTCCGTAACACTCATCCCTCGAAGCTGATTTAAGCAAAGCCCGTTTATAGCGGATCTTTGCACGGCAAAAGAAATATACTTGCCAAATTTCAAGTGCCAAGGTATTTTATCTACATTCAGGAACATTGAAAATAGCGTCCCAAGAAGGAATCTAAGTACAATCGCGAAACTTTGCAAATAAGTACAGTGTGATATGATATGCAAATGATCCAAGTTTTGTGCCAATACGCTTGCTCATACACGCCGAGGAGGCGCTACAATCGGGAAGTGGGTCCTATATAAGCCAGCGCAAATTCGAAGATTCATAAACGTGACGATTACCCGCCGATTGTAGGAAGACTTTGGTAAGCGAAACATGCCAGGTAAACGTGCTAGAAGACATTTCTCACAGTTAAGCGAGTTTGAGAGAGGCCTGATCATCGGGATGAAAACTGCAGGCTGGTCGACGCGCCGTGTTTCTGGCCAGTGGATCGTTCGGAGTGTGCCGTTAGAAATTGTTGGGAGCAGTAGACACGAGAAGGTACCCACCCACGCGCGGAAAACCGGGTCTGGAGCGACCAGGAAGACCACGAGGAGAGAGGATAGAAGGATCATGCGGCAAGCACTTGTGGACCCCACAGTGACTCGTTCAACGATACAAGCAATTGTTCCAGACACCTTGCAGAAGCAAATCTTAAATCCAAGCGCCCTTTCCGTGCACTACCTTTAACACCGGAACATCGGCAACTGCGTCTACAGCGGTGTCAAGCCAGATCAATGTGGAATGTCACAGATTGGCAAAAGGTTGTGTTTAGTGATGAATCTCGGTTTGTTTTGGGTACAGATGATAACCGTGTTCGGGTGTAAAGGCGCCCTGGTGAGGGGTACAATTCCCCCCACACTGTTCTACGTCACACTGCCCGCACAGCTAGTGTAATGGTCTGGGGGCCATAGCCTATGATAGCCTGTCCACTTTAATTGTGATGCGTGGAACCTTAACGGGCCAACGTTACGTTGATGATATTCTTCGACCCCCATGTAGGACCTTTCCTAAATGGTCTCCCAGGGGCAATTTTCCAGCAAGATAATGCTCGTCCGCATACAGCAAGAGTTGCTCAAGACTTCCTACGTCATTTTCAGCCGGCCCGCTAACCCGATTTGTCCCCTGTAGAGCACGTGTGGGATAAGCTAAAACGGCAGATGACATCGTGTCACTCTGTACATGATTTAGAGTTGGATGTTCAAGATTTGTGGGCCCATCTGCCTCAGGACAACATAAGGTGTCTAATCAATTCAATGCCGGACCGTGTGGCGGCATGTATTGCAGCTGGAGGTGGTCCAACGCGCTATTGAAGTTGCCCAGTATTTGTGTCGTTGCACACCCTGTATTCGTTTAACTGTCTTGTTTTTGAGATCAAGGGAATCTCTCATCTGTGTCATTGTGTGTATTAAATTTAATTTCAATCCGATGCTTTCTTCTTGGGTCGCTATTTTCAATGTTCCTGAGTGTATAACCCCCTTGAGAATCGATTTCGGTGAAACCCGTTCTAATCGGATTTCTACCCAAACTTAAAAGAAAATAGTTGCCTAACTTTAAATCGATAGGTCTAATAATTAAAAAGCGGGACTTTTTATATAGAATCTTTCTCCATAACTCCCCCCTTGGGAGACCATTTCCTCAAAATCATTTCTTAACAGATCGCTACTTAATTAGAGATTCTTGCTTACCAAATTTCTAGTAAGTTGGTCTAATAATTTAAAAACAGGAATTTTGTACCACTTTACTTAGATAAAAAAATACTAAAAAAATGAGATTTTTTATTCTGAGTTTGAATAATAAAGAGGAATCATTATCATTCCCTACGACTGATACTTATGCTTATTACCTTAACATCTATGAGCGTGGTTTTTATAAATAAATTTAATTTCTAGCAGTTCAATTATTCCAATAAATTATGAATAAAAACGATTACCAAAAATAACAAGCAATATAAAAAAAATTTAAGTCAATTCCTACTTTGAATGGATGAATAGAAAGTATTTTATTACGATGGAAAATTTGAACGATATATATATAGGGAGAGAGTGAACTTATAGTAGGAATTGAAAAGGAGCATGATTTGTCTGCATTGTTGTAACAATACTAGTTTGGCTGAAAAATCGGTTTTGATGCCAACTTTTGTCATTGTTTTAACAGTTACATTGTTTGTTACATTGTTACAATTACAGCGTCATTGTTTTAACAGTTAACAATGAAGACGATTCTAAATTGACGTCAAAAACCAGTAATTAATTAAGCTTAATTTAATTAATGAATTAATATTTGAAAAAACTGTATCAACATCAAGTGTCATCCACTACAAGTTTAAAAAAAATTTATTTGAACTGGATTGGATAAATAGAAAGTATTTTATTAACGATTGAAAATTTGAACAAGATAAATATATACATAAATAAATATATGCTATATAGAGAGAGTAAACTAATAACAGAAACTGAAAAAAGGTGAGCAGTTGTGTGTTTGGATCAAATTGTATTTTTATTATAAACCAAATCGTATTTTTACATACCATTTTATTTTTATGTTCATTTATGTATGTTTGTACTTAATTTTATTCATTTCTAAATTATATGTATTTTATGTAAAATAATTATCTTTTGTCGTGCCATTTACTGACGTCATCAACTATATATTTAACTTTTGCATGATGGCAACATGTTGTTAGTTGTGAAAGTTTGTGTAGTGAGAATCTGTGCCGCAATGGAAGTTTTGGTACTTGTTTCAATACTTATCTCTCAAATAAAATTCTTCCGTATTAAAATTAAGAGTTTTATAGTCCTGTGTCCACTAAATTGAAATCTGAAATAAATGTATGAACAATCTGACGATAATAGAAACAAAATTTGATATTATAGGTGCGCTGAGACAAGTCACAAGAACTTTATTTTGCTACTCATTTTATTCCAAGTTAATCTATGTTTGAACAAAAGAACAATTTATTTATGAACCTGATGGTTTAAAACAAACTAGAACACTAAGGTGAAATCTACTTCACGTAAGTCCTGTAATGTTTTAATTTTAATAAGATGATCAATAAAATAATTTAATAATTTTCGGTTCAAAGAATTTAATGGATTCTTTGAAAATTTCTCCTCTCATAATAAATTTTAGATCCAATTCACACCCACATTCGACTGTTTTTATTATTATTAATTGAATTTAAGCTTTTAATTATTTAGCAACCATTTTGAAAACTTTAATAAAAAATACTAAAAATAAAATTTAACTCGTTAATTACATGTGTTGAGTTGAACTATTATTTGTACAAAATATTTCTCATTTACTTATTTTAAATTTAATTATTTATTATAGTTTTTAAACTCCATGAATGAAAGCAAATTTTTAAAAAATAAAACCACCATGCAGTCTCTTCTTTTAAATGTAAAAATTACGATACTCACCAATTCCAAACGTGATAGGAAGTTCTGGCCTTCGTTTTCCATCTGTCTGGATGTATCTAGAAGGATTGAATTTCAAAGGATCCTCGAACACTTCAGGGTCCTTATGAGCGGTATACCCATTAATGAGCGTTACAGCTCCCTTTGGAATTCTGTATCCATTTAATGTTGTCTCTTCTAAAAGAAAAGTCAGGCCTTGAATATAATAGAATAAAAATGTAACACATCTACAAAAAGAAAAATGATATGTTTGGAAATTTTATTTTATATGAAATTCACTACATTTTGCCCCCCCCCCCCAAAGCCCTTGATTTTTTTTCCGATTGATTATAATTCTAAGTATATAGTACGTAAAATTTAATTAATTACTTGTTATTAATGATTAATTTTATTAATTAATGCTAATTATTTATTCAAAAATTAGTTTTTTACTGTGTTTTGTTCCCGAAAATTGACAAAATCAAAAGAAGCATGATACAAGAATGCTGAACTTTCGACCCCGGACCCCCCTTTGAAAAATTCCAGTGTGCGCTACTGATTAGGGGAGATCTTATTCCCTACTATAAGTGAGATTTTTCTTATAAGTCATTTGTTGGAAAATTTTAATCTGCTGCCCATTTGTGCCCGCGAAGCTAATTTTTTCAATAAAAAAACTTCATTTTATACCTTTGGATTACTTTTTAGGAATTTTTTATTTTTACTTTTCCCAAGTTCTTATAACTTAAAAATCTCACGATACTGTTCGTGCTGATTTGGAATACTTTTGTGTGTGTGTGTGACATTAATTTTTGCACACCTGTGTAGGATAGTCTTATTTATAAAGAAATATTGATTTAACTGTGAAACTACTATGTGCTTTTCTTATCATCGTAAAAAACTCTAAAATATGCTCTCTCTCTCTCTCTCTCTTTGTTATATAAAAATTACGAATCTCAAACATAGAGAAGAACAGATTTTCCTCTATATTATGTTTGATAATTATTACTGTAAGAAAAGTATAAAAACATTCAATCTTTTTTCTGAAGCTGAAGAACTTTAAAATTTAAAAAAGAAGTCTGTACAAACGATTTTTAAACTGAATGTAGCCCCTTGAAAACTTAATCATAATATAATTGTTCTTGATATTAAATAAGGGGGTCATATTACGATGCATAACAATATTAAAAATATATTTAAGATTAAAACGTATCCAAAATAATATTAATATGTGAAATTATTAATAAAAGTTATTTTGCGATATAAACGAAATGAATATGAAGAACAAATAATATACAAAGTTGCTTATTTTAAGAAGTAAAAATTCAAATTCACGTCAAATGGGAAAGGGGACTATTATTAAAAATTAGAGGAGGTATATTAGACTATTAACTACATTTTCAAAGGCTAATCTCCACTAAATGAGACCACACATACACACATAACTCTATTGTATCTCCTCTAAATCATACTTACTCCTTTGTATCTCCTCTAAAATGAAAAAAAATATTTAGAAATAAAGTTTAACACTAAATTAAACGTAAAAGCTATTAAAAATAAAAATTTATTATCATATTAATCATAGACAGACATTTTCAAAACTCAATATAAATTTTCTTAAAAAAGCAAAAACGCACACAACTTTTTCCAGTTGCTAACATTACTTACGTGTACATTCCAGACTAGGGAAAACAGGAAACATATCTGACACTCTATTTCCTTCCAGTATCAGTGCATTCAAATAGGTAAGCTTACTCTTATCATCCATAGACGGTTGTCTTTCTAGACCAATTGCTTCAACGATTTCTTTGTAAACTTTTTCTTGTTCCTCAGGATAGTCGAGCAAAACTCTTATAATGACGCTGATGAAAGCGGCCACAGACAAAACACCATCTCCCATGAACTGAATCAAAGAACTTATTAAAGATATATCTGTAAAAGAAAATAAATGACGTGAGAAATGTAATACACACTGCATCCCGAATTAGTTGCTACGTTTAAGTATCAAGCCTCATATGGCAGTGGATGATCCCAGTATCACAGAAAATTCTTTAAAAGATGGATGGAATTGGCAACTACAATGTCAACAAATCCACAAATAGCCGGATTTAAATGTACAGTAGAACGTCGTTTATCTGAACGTTTATTATTCGGAGTGTCAAATATCCGGACTAGTTTTTTTTTTGTCAACTACTTGTATTGTAAAGGGTGTTTTTTTTAGAGGTATAGAACTTTAAATTGCAATAAAACAACGATGTATTATTCGATTGACATGAATATTTTTTATTCAAAAGATAATCTTGTGGCATTACATTTTAAATATGATTTCTGGCATAGGACTGCCACGGCTGGATCGGATGTAGTCCAATCTGGACGTCCAATTTTCGATGACTTTTTCCAACATTTGTGGCCGTATATCGGCAATAACACGGCGAATGTTGTCTTCCAAATGGTCAAGCGTTTGTGGCTTATCCGCATAGACCAATGACTTTACATGGTCCCACAGAAAATAGTCTAGCTGTGTTAAATCACAAGATCTTGGAGGTCAATTCACAGGTCCAAAGCGTGAAATTAGACGGTCACCCAACGTGTCTTTCAATAAATCGATTGTGGCACGAGCTGTGTGACATGTTGCGTCGTCTTGTTGGAACCACAGCTCCTGGACATCATGATTGTTCAATTCAGGAATGAAAAAGTTAGTAATCATGGCTCTATACCGATCACCATTGACTGTAACGTTGTGGCCTTCATCGTTTTTGAAGAAGTACGGACCAATGATTCCACCAGCCCATAAAGCGCACCAAACAGTCAGTTTTTCTGGATGTAACGGTGTTTCGACATACACTTGTGAATTAGCTTCACTCCAAATGCGGTAGTTTTGTTTGTTGACGTAGCCATTCAACCAGAAGTGCGCTTCATCGCTAAACAAAATTCGCTTATGAAAATCGGGAATAAAGGAAATCTCATTTCGGGCCCATTCGACGAATCTACGCCTTGCTTGATGATCGTTTTGATGAATTGCCAAACCAAACTGAGAATAAATCACTTGACAGCTGTTAAATCGGTCGCCATCTTGGAAAGTAATGCCAACTTAAACTTCTATACCTGGAAAAAAACACTCTTTATATGAATACATTTTGGAACAGTGCAATACTAAACAGTTGTTTCGCGTGAGGCCAAAAATAACGGGAAAACTCAAAGTCAGGGATATTTGGGGAATTTCTACTGTATTACTTGGTAAACATCTACGCGGATTTGATATACATCTGAATTGCTTGCGATGCAGAAGACTGTGGATTTCAAATGCTAAATGATGACGAGATTGTGACAACCGTGCAATAAGAATCTGATCCTGTCGACGATGAAACGGATGAAGACGAGGGCAACAACAACAACAAAAGTAGCAAGGGTCCATCAAATGCTGACGCGTTTTCTGCGTTAGAGACAGCTATGGAATTGTACGAACAATAATCAGAGTGCTGTCCTGCTCAACTACTGCTGCTCAAGAGAATCAGAGACCTTCTCCATCGAAAGAACGAAAATGTGCAATGGTACAGCGAAAAATAAGTGATTATTTTTCACAATAAAGGCAAAATTGGGACGTTTTGTACCTATTCTGCTTTTTCTTCAAGCACGTTTTCCGCATGTGATGATTTTCAATATTCATAGTGTACAATTTCATATACTGCATGGATCGCATTCGGTTTTCGGTTATCCGAACGGTATCCGGTCCCAATTGATTCGGATAAACGACGTTCTACTGTATTTGATTTCGTATTTTTTTTAACGCAAATACAGTCGTTGTAACATCAGATGTTCCCATAAAGAATATTAACAATTTAATAGATGCTGTTGAAGTCACGTTTCAAAATATAATAGCAGAAAAGCTTGACCATGTATTTTTAACTTTACAAACATGATCTAAAACATTAAGATGTGAGTCGAAGCAGTGGCGTAACGAAGAATATTATCCCCTTCCCCCCTGCAAAGTCAGATTTAAAGCCCCAAATCGGATCTTACAAAGGATTGTATTGACCATACGCACTTGGCGTCAGTCAGGCTTTGAACCCCCTAGAATCCTGCCCCCTCCCAACGCGGGGGTGTACGTTACGCCACTGTGTCGAAAGCAACTCGTACAAAACACACACCGTGGACACGATGGAGAAACTTTAAACCGTGCCATCCACAATTTACCGAAATATTAGTTACAAAAATTATCATTAAATATCGTCTTTAAATTTTATCACACCGAGAAATCTCTACAAAGGTAGAACTCATTTTGGAATCAAAATTTGTTATAACATATTTGCAATCCTCGAAGCATATATATTAGTTACGACCCGCACAAAAGTGAGATCCTCTATGCTGTAATTGTAATCACCTTATTAAGAACTGTCTGAAGTATGTAGGGTTTGTAAAAGCGGACGTACCTACAGACATCAGGGGTCATTTATGACCTTTAAACAAACAATTTTATAGTTGAAAGTCCACGCCTTTAGTCAATATACATAACTCATTTCAGTGAGAAAGGAATTTCCGCTCAAAATTGTTATAGACACTTTTCATAGATTAACCATTATAAAACATTTGTGGTTAAAATCAGAAATTATTAAAAAGTAAACTATCGACCAATAATATTGGTATTTTCCATTCTCATTTTTTACTTTCTACAAGGGTAGCATCAGAACTCACCATGTTTAACAGAAGGAAAAAAATTTCGAAGCATATTTTGAAAAACCAAGAGCGTTCGCCAAGCGCTCTGCAGATATAGAATACACGAGATGCATATCAGTTTTTACGTAGCAATAACCAGCAGCAAACTGAAATGCTTGACACTTGTTTTGCAGTCATTTGAAACAATAAATTTCATTTTCAATGGGGGGCTTTGAGGTTCACGACCCCAAAATGTATGCTTGTTTAGAAGTCAAAACCCAATCACAAAAGACGGTTTTATCCCTTGTTTTGCTTGAGCAGTCAAGTTATTGCTCAAAGTCTGATTACTGGTGGAAGAGTCCTAACAAAATGGGGCATGGCTTAAAAAAGTGCAAACTTTGTATTTTTGAAACTAATCTGGTTCTGATTTAAGGAAGGACAGAATGCTGCATAAGAAAATGTTGGTGATTGATAATATAGCACCCTGAGTCCGGCCAATTTTAAACAAATTATAAAAACATCCATATTAAATATTGATGGGAGGCCAGATTTGTTCATGTTTTAGAAATCGTCCCCAAAACGGCTTGGGATTTTTATACGAGTCCCCCTTGACCGGATGTGATGAAATTCCTTTTGGTGGGGAGTGTCAAAAAAGTTCCCGCGTTACAAAGTTCAGTAAACGCATAAATTTTGAGGTGGTGTAACACTGCGCCGGCCTCGGGACCAATCAAAGAAATTATATTGGACAAAGCAAAGAGTTCGGCTCCAGGATTTTGGAGTGATGAGGAGTCGGATAAAAAGGGACGCAGAAAATTTCAGAGACAGAGAGAGCCTCTCCCCGAGCAGCGAAAAACTTGAAACAAAAGACGCCGAAATTCCACACGGGCCGGGCGTCGGTCGTGTCTACCCCTTTGCACCTTCTCACTCTCAAGCTAAGTTTAATATTTTTTTTGGTCTTCTTGTATGTAGAATTACAATTCTTTTTTTTTCTTTAAATGTGCTTAAAATAAATACAATTGTTTACCACTATACGACCGGACATTTAGTGTAAAGTTAATTTGTTAATACATGATTCTTGTTTATTTTAATTTTTGGTCATGATGCGATGTTGAATTATGGAAACTGGGTTCACAATTAAGAAATGAAATAAGTTAAAAATAGCGTCGCATCAATATATTCAGATGTAGTAACTAATTTTGGTTTGAACTGAACTGAACTCAATGGTGCAACAGCCCAAGAGAGCCAAGATATTGTACCTATCTCAGTTTACGTTGTAACGGGTCTATTCGCGTTCCTGCAACTAATGGGTAATACTGTTTCTTTATATTCTATTGAAAACTTTCTCCCGAAGAAGACGTGACTTATGCAAATCAAGGTTTCTATGAAAGCATTAAACTTCAGCTTCAAGAGAGCGGTTAGAAGCTATGGGATAGCAGTTGGTGATTGACGTAAAGCTAGTCGAGTGTGATTCCTAGATTATTTACTTAATATTTAAGATAGACGATTTAGTCAATTAGCAGTTTAAATTGGAATAAAGTCAGATTGAAGTAGATTAACTTAGAAAGTAATTTCAAATATTTAGAAGGTATATTGCTAAGACGTTACAAGAGTAAGTGATTCGATTTATAATTAAATGTTCAATTATCTCGTCTACCTCGCTTTTGCTTCCATATTTACCTAAAGATGCATATCCTAATTTGGGTTGTTAAAATTTTTTTAGGTTGTTGAGACTTGTTAATAAATTGTGTTTGTTTTGACTATGGCTAATCTTCCTTCTAACTCTCGTACAATAATGGATGGGACAGTCCGTCCATTACAACGTGACCTTAGGCGCTGGAGTGCTTGTGCAGATGTTTCAGTCAAGTGGTCAGTCTGACGTGAAACCCCAGTATTCAATTCCCAAGCAAGCTTGGTACCCATTTATTGACCCACTGAAGGGATGAAAGGCTAAATCGACCTTGCCCAGCCCGGAGTTTGAATTCTGGACCTGTGCCGTGGAAGTGTGACGTGCCACCACTCGACCACCGGGCTTCATTATTAGACTCTGTAGGACTTGAAATTCGTAAGCATGTTTCTTTTGTTGAAAAGAGATCCACTAAGAACGTTTTTTTGCAAAAATCTATTCCGAGTGACCCACTGAAGAGATTAAAAGCAGAGTCGACCTTGCCCAGCCCGAGAATCGAGCCCCAGACCTGTGGCGTGGAAGCGCGATACACTACCACTCAGCCACTGGGCTTTAATTTGGGTCTGAGGGGGTATAAAAGAAAACAAGTCATCTTCAACGACAAGCGCCACTCGTCAGACAGCAAGAGGCTTAGAGTTACAAATAAATCTGCAACAATAACCTTGCATTGTTTTCGAATACAGCTCAATTTTAAAAAACAAAATAAAGTTTTCCTATCAAAAACCAAAGTACAGAAATTAAAATAATACCAGTAAAATACTCAGCAGTAGGATCTCCTTTGCTTCGTCTTTTGTTTCTTTCCTTGATGTAGTCATCTATGATATTTCGGGCATGCCCTTCGTCGTAAGTTGCTTTATGCTCATTTATGATGTCTAACAAAATCTTTTCTATCTTTCTATGACTCCTTCTTGCTTTACGGTATTCAGGTTTCAGGGGAAAGATTATATATCTGCGATAAAAGTCATTATGTATAGTAAACTATAAACAGTCATCGATTTCAGAAATAAATACTATGCATGATATTATAATTCATTATTTGACGCTATTTATTTTAAGTTACAGTAAAAATAGTATTTTTTGTATTAAAGCATCTGGTTACGTTCGGATTCGTGATTTTAAAAAAGTTTATAAACCGATACTTTTTCTTTTTGATATTTAGTGTTAGTTGAATTAGAATATGCATATAAATTTTTTTCAAGAATACTATTAAAAAAAATATTTATATGTAAATTTTTGGGATATAAAGGAAGAAAGAATTACATATTTTCAAAACATTCTCCTTTTATGAAAAATGTTTCTGTAATAATATTTTGCCTGTGTATGCTTAATACTTTTGTACAGGGCTTGAACTCGGATTTTTGAAATATATAATGTAGAAGTGGATTTATTCATAGTTTAATGCAGTGATCCCCAACCCTCGGTCCGCGAACCGGTACTGGTTTGTGAACCAAATAGTGCCGGTCCACACAAAGAATATTAAATTATTTTCATTTTATATACTGTAGTGTATTTCTCTAGGGTTTATGATATAATCATTTTATATATCATGTTAAATCACTTAATATTAATTTCTTGGTGTATTTTATTCCGAAGGCATTTTTACATACAATTAAACTAAAATTATTAAATAAAAGCAATGTTTTGATATAAACAATCAACGTCCCCCTCCTTCAGTGGCTCGCTGTAAAATTATCAAACGTTGACCGATCCGAGGCGATAGAAAGGTTGAGGAGCACTGCTTTAATGTATCAGAGAAATTGTAACAAAAACACTGGTTATTATTTCAATTCATAATAATTCTGAAAATAATGTGAATTTTTTAAAAATAATCCAAGTACAAGGCTGTGTAAAAAACTCTTACTTCATATATAAGTAAAATATTATTATTATTATAGAAGCATTTTTCATAAAAGGAGAATTTGAACATTCTTTCTTCATTTTTTGCGAAATTGCCATAATATTTTTAAAACAATTTTATATTTATATTCTAATTCAAGTGACACAAATTTCAAATATATATATATATATATATATATATATATATATATATATATATATATATATATATATATATTCATTTATACGCTTTTGCAAAATCGCGGTTCTGAACGATGTCAGATACCTTAAACACCCACAATAAAAAGAAGATAAAAATGAATTACAGTAATATGAAATAAAACTTGAATAAGCAATCTTTGTTCTCATCGTCTTTAGAGAGTTGCGAACCCAATTCTAAGATCGATATAAAAAAAAGTCGTACATACTTTTTATTTTCAACAGAAATTCAGCAAAAACGTTAATTAGAAAAATGGCGTGACCTCTGAAAATAAAGTTCGGTGAATAATCCTGTAACATTAACGTAGATAAAATATTATCGAAAGTTACCTTACTGTCCTTCGAAATAGTCTCTTCCCATAACTATGCAGTGCTGAGATCTGCTATACATATCCTGAAAGCTTTGCAAGAAGTCTTCTTTTGGGATGGAGTTCAAAACCTCGTCATGTTTCGTTAAATGTTAGGAATATCGTCAGCATAGATAACACGTTTTTCTCATCCCCAAATTCTGGATAACGATTTGTCGCATGGACTCGCGGTTAATCTGTAGTTCATCAGCTATCATGCACACAATTAACTGACGATCTTAAGTGATTAATTTCCTCACTTTCTCTCTCTCTCTCTCTCAATGTTTTCGTCAGTGACATATGTCGCCAGTCTTCCGTTACGGGGGTTGTCAGAAACACTTTCTTTATTTTTCGAAAACAGGCAAACCACTCGTACACACACTTCATGGAACAGTGCTTTATCTCCATAAACACATACCAGCATCGCATAAGTTTCTTTTGGTATCTTGCCAAACTTAAAACAAAATTTTAATTAATCTTTTGTTCGTTCATTTTTCTGTTCTCAGTAAAGAACCAACGCATTAAACAAGCACTTTGTAAAACAAGTCTTATTCGGAACACAAATGAGTCTCAACTGAACAAAGATGGGGCAGATGATCAACATCTACCACTACGCATGTGCAGTGCTTTGTTTCGCCACTGTTGCCAGATTGGCCGTTCTGACTTCCATCATCGAACTTTATTGTCAGAGGTTGTAGTTTGAGACAGATAAATCCCATGTAAAATACGAATTTTTCAAAACTATTTCCCTATTTCGAAATTCAAGAATTTATTAAAACCATGACGCGAATTCAAGTGAAATGATATGAAATGTTGAAAATACGGCCTTTCGTTACAATTATAAATAAAATAATTCGTTGTGAGATAAAGAAAATAAACAACTGTGATCTTATAAATAAAATTTATAATAATGACTTAGCAAACTATTATGCAACAGTAATTAAAATGTATATATATATATATTTTAACACAAATCATTAAGAATAGTTTTCTATCAAAAATTGAATAATATGAAAACAAAGTTTTTTCCATTGCTTACTTTGCAACCTTTCCTGCGAGAAGTATATTCATTGGTGTCATGCAAGCAATTTCATCAGCGTATAAAATATTTATCTCTCGAATTTGTTCTTCTGAAATCCCAACATCACCAAACAACGAGAGGCGCATGACGGCATTGCATTTGTCAGTCAAAAGTTCTATCAGATTCAATGGTTCGCCATTCCTAGACTTGAGATCTTTGACGGTAGACTTTAAAGATTCGTATAAAGAATCAGACATTGTGTTCTTGATGGAGACTGAACCACGTTCTTTCAAAACTTGGACAAAAAACTTACGAATAGCTTTCCAAGCCTTTCCTTTAACAAAAACAATAGCTGTTTGGAAAAAAATAAATGACAATTTAGATAAATAATAGGGTAAAAAAAATTTACTATATTAAAAAAAAACTAATTTCTCCGGTATTAATCATTTGGAAATTCACCTCATAAAATAATAATATTTATAATATAAGTCAATGTTGCAATAATTAGATAAAAGTCTGAGTATAAATGAAGCATAAAAGAGCCATGCATCTAACTGTAACATTTCCCGCCTCACAGCTGTGAATCGGCTTCTTTTGTGGATATGATCACCACACGTGTAATGACATCTGCACCCTTAAAATATTACGTGGTTTTGTCTTGGACATCGCAACCTTTGACACCTCGAGGAACCCGTACTCCGGGTAACGAACCGGATGCAACTTAAGGACAAAGATACCGACTCTATCATCCCGAGAGGGCTAGAGAGGACAATGAGAGAACGGGAGATGGTCTGAAAACTTCGCTGAGAACGAACTCAAAACTCCTCCAACACAAACAGAGAACTTGGACTCTAATAATCCAATTAATGTTTTAATAACTTCAATGTATATTCTGTAATTAACAGCTGTGACGTAAATAAACTAAATATTTATGTTACTCAATATAACGCTACCTTTATTTATCTCAAACGTCACACTAACAGTTAGATTTAGTTTTGTTTTGTGCATGATTGGAGATACGAAATGAATGCGACAAATTTTCAATCGTTTTGAACAGAAAGTAGTGTTGTTTCTTGTATTGTAACTAAGATAAAGTACAGTGGCGTAACGGAGAGCATTTCAGCCCCCGTGGAAAGTCATGTTTGGGGCTCCAAGTCGATTTTACAAAGGGTATGTACTTGGTGTCAGTCAGGATTTGGGCGCCCCGCAATGTGTATGTTACGCCACTGATAAAGTACGTTTTGTACATATTCTATTTACAATTGACGATATCTCTTCATAAATTAAAAAACAAAGTTATACTTTTACTTAAGTTAATTTATAAAATAGTCTCAATGTGTGTGTATAATATTTATCAATATCATTTTAATTTATGATTTACAGGACATCAAAGTTAAATTTTAATTTTTCTATTATGCATCGAAATAGAGTTATTTCGCTTGAAGTAAGTTTATGAACTAATGTAAGGAACAGTAAGTGTGAACAAGGTGTGACGCTTGGGAAAATCAATCGTAGCCTGAGAGTTAAGAAATTAAATAATTGATTTATTTACGCCCCAACTATTAATTACAGTTTGAACATTCACATAGAAGTTATTTATACTGTTGATTATTTCATTAGTTCAGAATATGTTTGGGAGAGAGGAGGCAACACAACCGTTGTCTCTTATTTTTCCCGCCGACTCTTCTCCACTGTCGGGGGAAGGCGGTTCGTTTCTGTTACCTCAAATTACACTCGGGGTTCCGGCTTGCACGTGTTTCCAGGCCTTGGGTTTCTCATGGTCATCGGTTTCGGCGTGGTGTCAGATGAAAGGACCCACAATATTTAGGGGTACACGTGCTCACAGGTCCGGTGTTTTGTTATCCACAAAAAAGGAGCCTATTTTTCAGCTGTGTGACGTGAAACGTCGCAAAAGGAGAGGGAACAGTAAGTTTAGGGGCTACTGATTTAGGTGATATCAGACTTCATTTTCAATTAAATGTCTTTAAGACAAAATAAACAATGATGCGTGCAAACATACAAGCTCCTTCCAAAGCGTTTATCATATGAATAGAACAATATGAATAGAACACAGTAGAACAAAAAGTTTATTAAAATAATTTTAATTTTACTGAACTTTTTTACTAGTTTCTTCCCTGATAGAGCAGCGAAGAATCATTGATTCCTCATACCCTAATTATAAGCATAAATTTTTACATAATTTATATTTACTAACTTTAATCACTTGACTAAAACAATATTTAGCAGCAATAAATTATGTGTACATGTGCTATATTCGCTTCAAATTACAACGTAACTGACGTATTTTATATATTATTTTTGCATTATTTTTTCAATTCCTACTATTAGCTCACAATCTCTATATATTTATTTATTTATCTGGGAGGAATTTACAATCGTTAATAAAATACATTTTAAAGCGCTCAATTGAGCAGAAATTTTATATACAGGTTTATTTTGGATGACAATACAATAATATAAAAATAATAAATAAAATTAATTGATTAATACTAATTATTTAAAAAATTACAAATACAACCACGTTGGCATCATTTTTGGAGATTTAGCCACTCTTTTGGCGACTTGTGTCAAAACTTGAAAAGGTTTTTTTCTCACGTGTTAAAGTATTCAGTTGAAATGAAATTTATATACACGATTGTTTTGGATAACAATGCGATACTTTAATGATAATTAATAAAAATTAATGACCACTTAATGTTGTGATTCTGTCATATGTGTATACATATTTATATTAAATGTAACTATTCAATAAAAAGTAGCTAAAATAAACTTTTTCTTTGTTGATCTAAGTAGGAATTGAAGATTTATTTCAATTTTTCTTCGTGAACTGTGTATTTATTACACACGACATTTTAAATTTTTCTTAAGAAATAAAAATCGTCAGACATTTTTTACTGTCATACAGTTTTCTGTAACCTAAGATACCGAGTTTACATTATATTGTTTTAGTACAAATACCAAATGGATAGCCTTGTGGTCATGGTCACGGACTCTTTACCGGTGTGTCATGATCTCAAGCTACAATGTCGCTGAAGGCCAACCGTGTAGAGAGGTTGATACACGTTAAGTATGTTGGCTAAATCCTCCCGTTGGTGTGTTATGGTTGTGACGTTTCTTTACGCGACCTTCACCAACTAATCCTCTTGGGGAATCTTTGGGCTAGCATTCGCGTTTATTTCACAGCCATCCCTCTCAAGAAGAAACCCTGAGAGGCAAATTAGTTAGAATATATAAAGTTAGAATTTAATAATCGTAGGTCAGAAGGAGCGCATCATGTGAATGCAGTGTTACTAAGGTGAGATTTAGAATTTAGGCATCTTGACTAAAGGACGGATTTTGGCTACTAGACTAAATTAGTGGATCAAGAATTAATAGGATAGGATTGATTGAAGCTAAACTAATCTGATTACGTCCGCTTATTCACTTAATGTGGTTGTTTTCTTTATATCACTCCTAGGGCTTCCTTTTGTAGATTACTTTGTTGTGGAATATTACAATTGAATAATAATAAATTAGATTTATCATGGAGAGTTTTGATCATGCTTCGTTCCCTCTCACAGCTTTAGGTAGACAAGATAATGAGTAAGTGACTTCAGGGGGAAGTCGCTTACATGGTAGTTGAGAGAAGGGATGCCAGCCCAGGTATCGCCCTCGTCGCTTGACTGCAGTTCAAAATTACGAAGTCCGTCGCCATTAGCCCTCGTGTTGCCTTATAGCGCACCGTAAATAAACATTCACTCATTTAAGGCAACAGTCACGAAAAATCCATGTATAAGTATAAACGGCAACGAGGGGGGAGAACTATAATTGGCTTTATATGAAGTAACAAAATGTATGAAATGTCTCTATTGTGCACGATTTATTTGACATTACCATAAAAAATGAAAAATATCGAATAATAATTCACTAAGTAACACAAACTACTAATTCCAATTCTAAAAAAAATCTTACCATCTCTAAAAAAGTATCCTAACATGCTGAAATCCTCTAACCTTTCCCCAAAACATTCCGATTTTGTGATATGTGCTTCTTTTAACGCCTTGATGCTCCCCAAGTTGATGTACAGCTGTCCGGTGATCGTGAAACTAAAGACATCGCCGTATTTTTCCTTCATTTTGTGCAGTTTGAGATGCATGTTCTCATTGTTCATGAATGGCCATATTCCCAAATAGGGCAGACCAACAGGACCTGGAGGTGCGCTTTTTCTCGAAATGATGTATATTAGAGTAATGACAATTACCCCTAAAGCTATAGTGATAGCCGCTGGAGGTATTTCAGAAAAGTAATCCAAAATTTCATCTAGTATTTCCATTCTGAAAATAATACAGATGCAAACCTACAAATAAAATTATTTCGTTAACAAACGCAAATTAATAATAGAAAACAAACGCTCAAATCTTTTTTTTATTTATTTATTCATTACGAAAATTCTATACGTTTGTAAGATACAAGAGTTTTGCCAATATTATATTTATATTTTGTTTCAATCATTTACATGAATAATTATTGACATAATTAAATTAATTAGCTGCTTGTGATACCTACCGTCGAAGCCCTTCAGTCACCGAGAAAAATGCATTGTACGCTGTACTTTATGATTGAGGCCCACCATTTGGGTCGCTACTGTTGTAGCTGCGAGACAATAATTACATTTTTTTTTTTACAATTTTTATTAACAATGTAACTTAAGTTGTATTTTTGTCGTATTTATTCTATTATTTTTAAATTTTCACTACTTAGACTTGAATTAAAAAATGTGCTACTTAACGAGAAAATCCCATAATAAACTACAAAAAAATGACATTTTTTTCACCTTTTTGTGTTTTTTTTTCTTTTTAATACTTAAAAATTGAAAGTGTCACGCACAATTTTTTTTATCAGATAGTGGCACTCTAGAAGCCCAGTAGCTGAGTGGTAGTGCATCGCGCTTCCACGCCACAGATCCGAGGCTCTTTCCTCGGGCTGGGCCAGGTCGACTACGCCTTTCATCCCTTCAGTGGATCGATAAATGAGCACCAAGCTTACTTGGGAACTTAACACTGGGGGTTTCGCTTCAGATTATCCACCGGATCGGAACATCTGCTCATGCACCTCCGGACCCAAAGTTACGTTTTCTGATATGAGCACAGTAAGCTCTTCCCAAAAAGGTTGGCCACCCCAGCGTTACCCATACCCTTCGCCGGGAATTTTTGTGATGTTGTACTGTTTTTAAATTATTGATATCTAAGACTTAGCATTGAACTTTTGATTGAATTGAAAATCATTTCAAGAGCCCTTGCCTCTTGATTTAAAAATGACAGTTTAACTTCTAAAGTGGAAGGATGTTTATATTTTATCCCCTTTTACCCTTACCCTCCAGAGTAGATGTTCGCAAAAACCGTTCTTAGCGTATCTCTTCTAAGCGAACGAAGCATGTTTACTAAATTTAAAGTCTAAAAGTGTAACAGCTCAAAAATAGTAATTATTGTCTTTACCCCTATTTCCAACCCCCTTGGGGTCGATTTGCGCAAAACTTGCTCATAGCGGATTTCTACAATACGAAAGAAATTTGCCTGCCAAGTTGCATGTCCGTTTGGTCTTACAGTTAATTACGAATTTCCTCAAATCCCTAAGGAGATTTTAAAATAACGTCTCTTCAAGGTCATTTCCCTGATAAATGTAAGGGATTTGAACAAATTCCTGATCTGTTTCAGTGAAATGATGAAATAATATTGTCAAGAGTTTTGTAAGGAACCGCTGCCTGCACCTGGCAACAGGTCGAACGACAGACGATATAGAGAAAAGGATCTGGCAACGACGGAGGAGAAAAAGGTCGGAACGGGAGAGAAGAGAGGGGGTGACGAAAAAAGCCGGGGTCGTGAAAAGTAGACACGGCTGAACGATGTATCGTAATCCTGTAACATCTCAATATATTCTTGATTTTAAGAAATGTCCCATAGAAGGTATGGAATAAACAGTGGGACCAAATCCTGTCTGCAATTATTTTCTTGTCACAATTCGAACACGGTCGGAAAAGAACTCGCGAGTTTACACTGGTGTCAGAAGTGCGATGCAATGGAGCAGAATTTAAATGAACAAAATATTTCAAATTGATCGGTGTTCGTACTACATAATTGTGAACAAGGTTCTAGTGGACATTCAGTTTGAAAGAAAAATTTTAACAAGGAAATAGAACCCTGCAGTGTATCTTCAAGTTGATGACCACGTGCATCCCGGGAATTGCCTTGCAGCAGTTTCAAGTGAAAAAAAACAAGACCTTCTTCATATGGAGTTTTACCATCACCTGCCGAGTTGGGATATGAACGAACAGATGTATTTTTCTTCATTTTCTGATGAATGGAGCCGTGATCTGAAAAGTGTTCAAGTACTGAAACAGCTTTCATGTCGAGGTAGGTGGCTATTGTTCCCCTAAGTTAAAATATTGTGTGAATATTTAAAAAGTAATGGGATGCAGTCATATTTAATTTGTTTTTTAAAAATAAAATAGAAAAAGCAGATATATCTGAAAAAAGAAAATTTCATTGGTTTATTGCAATATTCTATGTAGTTGGATTATTGTGTAGATGAAATAAGAAAATTGTGTACTTATTTTACCTGGAAATGATAGGGTATCATTTTAAATGTTGTAAAATATGGTATTTAGAGTTCTAGTGTTAAACTATAATTTCTTTTTTATCATCATTCTTTACTGTTTTGAAGTTGTCTAAAAAATTAAAATCTGGGTATAGAAAGTGTTTTGCATAACAATTCAGTTTGCAGAATTTAAAAAAAAAGAATTAGATTAATTTATCTTGAAATAATGGTTGCGAAAAATGTATGTTTGAGTGGGTAAAAAAATATCCATTAAAAAAAATGTATATGTATTTCAAGTAGACTTCCTGTTAAAATGTTGTAAATAAGAGATTTTGTAGGTTATTTATGACTCAGAATATGGCATGTTTTTTTTTGAATATATTATATGATAGTTTTTCATTTAAGTAAAAGTGTTGCAATTTGTCAGTTAGTTGATAGTTTAATGCAATCTGAGGTTATTTCCTTTGCTCGTAATTTAGGATGTATATGTATATTGGTTTTTTGTTTCCTGCATAAGATTCTTCTTTTAATTAAAAAAAAAAGAAACTAAGAGTAGATTTATGATTTGAGAAATAATTCTATGGTAATGTAGCTAAAGTATGTTGTTAATTGTGTTTTTTTTTATTTTGAAAAAGGTTCTGCGTTCTGATTAGTAATAAGTAACTGTGTCTCATATAAGTTTTATTGTAAACATATTTCGTATTGTGTTTCTGGAATTTGAGTACTCTTAGAAAAAACGAGTAGAATTTTTCTTGCTTGTTAAATATATAGTACTAGGTCGTTTAAGTGTTTGTAGTTAAATTTGTCAGAAGGTAATTTGGCATTAGGTTTAGCTTGATTAAAAATGGCATTTCTCATTAGGAGTAAGAAAATTGACTTAATTCAATTAGCGCGGTACTTAGATGAGTCACCTGATCCGTCTATGTCTAAAATTGTTTTAAGGAATTTAATAATCTCTAGTAAATATTACAAGGAGGAAGAGGCAAAAGAGTTATTAGAAGTTATTACAGCTGAAAGGTTAGAGACAGAACAGCAGCAAAAACTAGAACAACAAGAACAATTATCAATTGAAAAATTACGCTTGGAAATAGAATTATCTAGGAACGCTAATCAGAGTGTTACACGTCAAACCTCACGTGTAAAATCTTTAGATGAAATAGTTAAAATGGTTAGGCTGTTAACTGTAAAGGTACCCAATAAATCAGACGGGTGGGACTATTTTTTCTAGTCTTGAAAAAGGCTTTCGCTAGTGAAATGGTTAGCGACGAGTTAAAACCGAAGGTTTTGTTATGCATGTTAGGAGACAAAGTGTCAAACTTATTAGTTAACCTAGGCGAAGAAGAATTAAAAGATTACGAGTCTTTAAAACAGGTTGTACTCAAGGAGTATGAACCATCACCAAAAATATGTTTAGAAAATTTTAGAAAGGCCAAACGTAGCTCTGACGAAACTTTCTCTCAGTTCGCGTCCCGTTTAACATCGATGTGGTTATACTACTGTAAGTTAAGAGGTGCGAATGATTTTGAGTCAGTTAATCAACTGATCGTAGCAGATAAAATGTTTGAAATGTTGGATTCGGAGACGGCGACCCATATTGGGGTGCTCCAAGGGGAAGAATGGTACAAACCCAGGGACTTGGGCAAACAATGTGATATATTTTACGCTTCAAAGGGAAATCTACGATGAACCTGAGAGCTAAATGGAATGATAGTGAAAAGAGAAGTTTTAATGATAGTGGGGGTAAACAGCCATTTTGGGGAGAAAAGTCAGATAATTTTTCTTCTAGGAAAAACTTTGATAAAGGTCAAGTAACTGAAATTAAAATTCCTTGTTTCACCTGCGGATCAGATAAACATTTTAAGCGGGATTGTCGAAAAACAAAGAGGTAGATAATAAAAGACTTAATGTGAATAAGGTGTCAACAGAAGGGACAGAATTGGTAGATGGAACGGTAGCTGCTAGAGTTGATTTGCTAGGTAAAGTCATTCCTAGGGGGGCTATTGAAGACAAATTAAGTAAATTAGTGAAAACATCTATCAGTGTAGATGGGAAATTAGTCCATGCGTTAGTGGATTCTGGTACGGAAATTACTGTTATCAAGAAAGACTTAGTTCCTGGAATATCGGTTGAAGGAGCTTCCACGATTTATTTGAAAGGTATTTTCGGTCAGCGGTTAAATGTCCTTTAGTATATGTTCCAATTGGTCTTGCTACCGGTGGCCAGGTTAATGAGGTGCACCAGCAAGTGTTATGTGCTTTGGCAGAAGTTTTGGTAGAAGACGTGTTGCTTCCACCAGATGTTTTGGATATGTTGGGAGGAGCCCAGAGTGAAGAGAATTCACTGGCTCAAAGCTCTCTCAGAACCTGAGGGTTGACTCAGGAAATGTAGATGAAACCGAGGTTTCGTCGGGTATTCTGCCAGAGAAAGCACCGGAGCACATTGAGGATTCTCAAAGGAATATTACTTCATGTCGGAATGAAGTGGGAACATTAAGGTACTAAGGATGAGGAGGTGACCGCTGAGATGGATAAAGGAATCATGGTGGCTGATAGTTTTCGTTCCGAACAGGAGTGTTGTGCCGAGTTAGCATTGGCTTGGAAGTATGCTAAGGAAGGCAAAGGAAACTACTACGAAGTAGATGGGTATCTATTTCGTAGGGATAAAATACTCGGGGAGAGTATTGGGCAGCTGGTAATTCGAAGTGCAGAAGAACTGAGGTGTTGAAACTAGCGCATACTTCCGTGTTCAGTAGTCACATGGGTCCCAAGAAGACGCTTGAACGAATAAAGTATTCTTTCTTTTGGGAGGGTCTGAGGGCCGATGTGAAGAAATTTTGTAGAAAAGAATAGCGCAGCATCGTGGGTCACGGTACTGGATTTGTGGAAGTGGTATTTCGGTCGTTCTCTCACGAAGGGGTATGCCGCGTGCGTTATGCCGTTTGACATTTACATGACTAAAAGTGAGTTTAAGATTGAATACACTTCTTATGGATGTAATTTAACGGCTCAGGTTTTAAGAATGTTAGAGCAGTTTGTTGTATCTCGAATAGTCGACATAGACATTCTGATGCAGATTTGGAAAAATCGTGTAAAACAAATTAACTTTGTATTAGAATGGGTGAGATGGGTTGGGTCGGAAATCATACCGGCCAAAGGCAAATTAGAGCCGTAGGAAAGTTTTTACTGTGGACTTAATATGGATTTAGTGAACTCATTGAGCATTCACATTCATGAGTTAATGAAATAAACATTGTCTAGATTAAGATAAAAACTGTAATGTATATATTTAGTGTTTTTTTTTTTTTTTTTGTATAATGTGTTTTCTGTGTTTCTGTTTGCAATCCCATTACAGTTTAGATCTTTCTGGGAACATAGTCACTTATTTCAATTGGGTGAACTATTAATATTATTTCATGTGTTTGTATTAAGGAACTTTCACTAGAACAATCATCAAGACTTTTGACTGTTGCAATTATTGTGTGTTCTGTTTGTGGATTTTCTGTGTCACGGTTTGTGAATTTTCTGTTCCTGGTGTCTGATATGGTAAAATCAGCCACAAGGGGCAAATTTTACTCTTAGGTGGGGCGTGTAAGGAACCGCTGCCTGCACCTGGCAACAGGTCGAACGACAGACGATATAGAGAAAAGGATCTGGCAACGACGGAGGAGAAAAAGGTCGGAACGGGAGAGAAGAGAGAGGGTGACGAAAAAAGCCGGGGTCGTGAAAAGTAGACGCGGCTGAACGATGTATCGTAATCCTGTAACATCTCAATATATTCTTGATTTTAAGAAATGTCCCATAGAAGGTATGGAATAAACAGTGGGACCAAATCCTGTCTGCAATTATTTTTTTGTCACAATTCGAACACGGTCGGAAAAGAACTCGCGAGTTTACAAGTTTAAAAGTGTTTATTTAACGAATAGGGTGCATTATTAAACGTAGAAGTAAGTAATACAACGATAGTTAATGAAATACAAATTATTTATTCGAAACTAACTAACAAATAATTAGAAAATTAGGCTGGTAATTTTTTATGTGTAACATCTTTTCTCTCGGTTACTTACACACTAAAATATCAATCGCTATGTTAATCGTATGGTGCCATTTTAGTTGATATTTAAGGGATCGATACCTGTAAGGCTAAGAAGTACAAGGACTCGACCCCCCTTCCGGACAGCATTTTGCAAATGCAAATCCTGACTAGTTTATCAATTTACTGAAACAGTTCAAAGGTTTGATAAAATCACTTTCTTTCATAAGAAAATGACCTTGAAGAGACGTCATTTTAACATCTCCCGTCAATTGATCACATCCCTTAAGGATTTGATGAAATTCCTAATTTAGTCAGTTCCCTGGGACATATAGACTGCATATGTGGTCTCACATTAAAAATGTAAATCTCCAAGAAAAAAAAGGAAAAACGTCGCACAGAATTAATAATCTTTTCGAGTTCACTTTTAAGAGATAGATCTAAATTAAGGGGACTTGTGGCACTCTTTGAGCAAACTTCTTTATTTACGTATTTAAAAATTATATTTTAACATTTTATACAATGTTTCTATTCAAGAAAATGTTACCAGATGAAAATTTTCATATATTATTCACACAATTTAAAAATTTAAACTTTTTGAAGAAAATTGGGAAAATTTTAAAATCCTACTCCTCTTGTACAAATTAATTTTTTGACCTGAAATTTTTTTATAATATTCTTATGGATGTTCTTAACAACTTTAGGGATCGATTTTAGAATAACTTCATTCGTTTTCGAGAAAAAAAAATAAAATGTTGATATACAGGCTAAAAATCAACGAAAAAGCCAACATGTCTTACATTTTATTTTTTTTTAAAAAAAGTATTCAGTTTATAGCAAAACGGATCCCTAATTTTATTACATGCTTTATTTTTAACACGCAGGGAAAAAAAATAATTGTCGAAAGAGATTGGTCGTGATTGGTAAATAATTGTCGAAGGAGTAGCATTTTGAATGCACTAAGGTTTCGAAAAACACAAACTGAGAAAAACCACTTTAAAGTTTATAATTCTGAAAAAATAATTATTATAAGCGTAATTATAAACTTAAAATACCACTTAAAGATATTACTTATATGTTTTTCTTTAAAATAATTGCATTTTCATATGTTTTCGACCCACACATTTTTATAAATGATCAACTTTTAGAGAGTACTAATTGCACAAGAAAACTCAAGAAAAACTTAAAAAAAATTTTTTTTTCTGTCACGACAGAAATTTTAGCTGTTTTTCTTCTTATAATATTAAAGTATTACATTTGTATGAAAAATATATCAGGAATAAGAACTGAAATTATATAAAATTATTAATATAAAATGCCTTAATTTAAAAATTTTACATGCACACATTTCACAAGGAAGAAAAATTACATTATTGTATTGCCTCGGAAATATTCTGCTTTTAATACTACACATTCTTTTTTATAGTTATTATTTCTATTTATAAAATAGATTTTTTTTATCATAACACATTTTTTAGCTTTTTTTTCTAAAAAGGGGGTGTGGCTGAATTGCCTTATTTGTTTTCAAATGAAGTTTTATTCAACTTCTAACTTTCCGACATGCACAAGTGATATATCAATCGAAAGATAATAATGCAAAGAAAAAGATTAAATGAAAATAAAAAAAACGATAGGTTTGTGATTTTTAGGGTACCAAGTCACCCTTAACAGAAGAAAAAATCGAAATGAATCTGAAATTGATATATTGAAATTTATACTTGGAAATATGTAATAATATCACTGTGTAGAGAGAGAAAGAATGCAACATTTTTCATTCAAGATAATATATTATAATATTTACCAAAAATTAAAAAATATCAATGCGTTTAAGGTATCCGACTACGTTCGGAACCATGATTTTGCAAAAACGTATAACTGGATAGTATTTATGATATTTAGTGTCACTTAGAATAGAAAATGTATATAGTATTGTTTTAAGAATATTATTACAATAAAAAATTGTTTAAGTACAATATTTTGACAAAAAATGAACATAGAATGACCCATTTTCAAAATATTCTCCTTTTGTGAAAAATGCTTCTATTATAATCATATTTTGCCTGTATATAGCTCAGACCTCTCTCTGTACAGAGGCTCAACTAGAATTTTTGAAATATATAACTTAGAAGTGGGTTTATAACTGTGTTTTACGACAACAAAGGGAAGAAATTTTAAGAAAAAAACGCCGATAATTATTTCAATTGGTTGTAACTCTGAAAATAATGTGAATTTTTCAAAAAGAATAGTTCAGACTCTCTGGAGAAGTCTTTACTTTATATAAGCAACATATTATTATTTTAGAAGCATATTTTTTTATAAAAGGAGAATATTTTGAAAAAAGATTATTCTAAGTTACTTTTTTGCCAAAATATTGCACTTAAATCATTTTTTTTGTCAAAATGTCCTTAAATCAATTTTATACATGTATTCTAATCTAAGTGACACTAAATATCATGAAAATTATCTATTTATGCGCTTTTTAAAATCACGGTTTCGAGCGTAGTGGGATACCTTAGAGTCAAGTAGTCAGAATTTAGTTTAAAAAATTTCAAACAAAGTTTTATGAAATTTAATTAATTATGAAACAATACACAAAATTTATTTCACAAGATGTAGCAATCCTATTTAATACTTGAAGATAGTTTAATCTTCACATAACTTTTTCCTTATTTTTAAATATATTTTAGTACAGTATTTTCGGACTTCTAAAGAAAATAACATATAAAATGATCAGTTGTCCACATTAATATGATTAGACTATGGATGCTTTTCTGTGATTCTCAAAACATAAATGTAAATTATGTGCTTCAGGAGGATAATATAAAGGCATTTTTATAACTCATTGATGTTAAAAGAAAAAAATTTCATGCATTATCGAAGACTCAGTTTCGTAATGCATTCATAATTTCTATCTTTTTTTTTTTTTTATTTCTCAACCCTTTAGCGGGCAGTGGTTATAGGTCTAGCCACATATTAAAAAAATTTTCTCCAAGCGTGTGATGGATATTTGGTCTATTCACATGCGTTAATTGAAGCAATACAGATGGCAGGACGATACCTTTTTTTGCATTTCATGTCCGTAGTTAAAAACAGTTTTTCTTGGTGTAAACTACAAATTGTATTTTGATTACTATAAATAAAATTTCTGATCTTTGAAAAAATTTCGACATGTCTTAAGTATACTTTTCTCTCATCTGAATGAATTAAGGAAATGTGCAATTAAAAAAAAAGGTTTTATTTAGGTTTTTCGAAAGCTTTTATATGTGGATAGAGGCTCTATCCACTGCCCACATAGAACAGAAAAATGACCTAGAAAATTTCGTTTTTCATCCACTCGAGAGAGAGCACTTAGAATCATGTGAAAATGTTGGGGGTTGGAAATATAAACAAACTTTGTTTACATTAGGTGGAACAAGATTCTCGGGTTCGAAAATCTTTCATTACAGCTTTTCTGCTCGGAGAAAACGTTTGCATATTATAAAGTTGCACAGTAAATAGCTCATCAAATTTGTGAAATAACTAATTTAAATTCTCAAAAATATTATACTTTATTTCTAACTTTTTTATACAAAAATTAAATAAAATATAAAATGTGGATATGTACCAATTTCAATGAATATTCTAAGTATTCTATATATATATTCTAAGAAAGTATATATTCTATGTTGTACAATTATTCTATTATTATTTAATTACACTTATACTTTGTATTTAATTGTTATTGAAATAGTTATTACATAAATGTTAGTTTTTCATAAAAAAATTACTGTAATATGATTCATTATTTCTGTCCGGAAAAGTAAGTTAAATGTCTTAAGTGCGCAGTGGCTATAACGTCTAGCCACCACCCAGGGAAAAAAAACCTTGATCATTTATATATTTTTTTTGTGATTAAATAATGTTTATAGAGGATGAGAACATTACATTTATCAGCATGAAGTTTTCAAAATTAATACGACCACAAACGATACATTTTGTTTTAATGCGTGCATAGTATTTTAAACTTACGATAAAGTAAAGTACAAGCCAAACGAACATTTATTATTACAAGCAACAAAAAATAAAAAAGTGACAAATATTGTTATTAGAATATGTATTTTTCAAAAACAAATATTTTTCAAAAACAAGTATTTTTATCGCAGGAAAATCGACATTATACATATATTTTTACACACACACACAAAAGAAAAAATTATTCCAATTCGATTTCTTGTCCTTGATTTTTTAAAATTCATTTTAACGAAACTCTTTAAACATGACAAAGACAATTTGATCTTTCTACAGTTTTATTGTTAGCGGTGTTGTTAAATGATTGAATATTCTGAATTTTAAACAGTTTTATCCACGCGCTTTCAAAAAAAATCTCGCGCCAAAACGAAACCATCTTCAAAAATAACTTTTAATTTTCGATATCGCCAATTCGGGAGAAACAGAAAACGACAACAGATGCGAAAAAGTAATGCAAGCGTACACTTGAGTAACGAAATTCATATACTTACTCTTTCAACAGTTGTTTTTTAATTGGATGAGTGCTTGTCAGCAGTTGGCTGTAACACACATCAGAGAAAGCCTCTCTCTCTCTCTTTCGCAACTGCGCAGTAACTCTTTCTTTAAAAAATGATACGCGTACAGTTTCACTTTCCTCAAAAGATGTCGCTGCATTCGTACAGTTTCGTTCTTTCCTTCATTATTTTTAAACTTCGTTTGGTTAATTTTTTCCCTTGTGTTTACTTTTGTTATTGTTGGTGGCGTGGCTACCTTCAATGCCAAGCTCCTAAATGTCCACCTACACATGCGCGTTAAGTCGGTGATGAATCATGACTTTTTTTATACAGATACTCTATTGAAATATCCGAATCCCCCTCATACACTCGATTCCGTTGCTTATTATTTGGAATTTTTTTTAAATGCGATTCTTTTAGAAGTAGCACATTTCCTTTCGATCTCTCAGTTTTTTTTCTCTTCTTTGTTTCTGAGCTTTTTAAAATACAGTGAAAATCGTTCAACACGAAACTGAGGGAACTGGAATATTTTTTCCGGTTGAAGGATATTGCAAAAGAAATATTTAAACAACAAAAAAAGTTGTGTGTGTTAGAATGCATTTTAATTACAAAGATACAAGGTATATATGAATTTATTAAATAAAAATCAATGAAACATAGCATTCACAAGAACTGAATGAAACTTAACACCCAACCATTAAGTTCTGTTTTTGCTCAACAGCCTTGTGACGGGCTCACGCATCTTTTCTTTAACATGTTCTTTGGGGCCAAAATTAATGGCAACTCTTTTCCAACCAAAAGCCAAGAAGTGAAGCGTGAAAGAAAGATGCAAATTAGGAAGCTTTTAAACATCAGAAGTTAGAGTATGTGGGGTGGCAATTTGAGGAATGTAAACATAATCCGTGGTTCAAGCGTGAAGAATTTTTGGAAAACGTTACGTGGTGACGAACAGAAATCATACGTGATAGAGATCCATTGAGTCAAGGTGCATACCATTGCACTCAAGTAATTACAAGGCTTCATCTAAGATTGTTGTGATCGTTACTTCAAACTACAGTGAGGTAGGATTGACTATTTAATATTAGGATCTATAATAGTATTGGAATTGAGTTTAGGTAAGTCAGTTATTGATAGTGGTCCGGGTTAGGTTAATTCAGTATTATACATATATTGCGTTTTTTGCCACCGTAGATTCTCTCACATATTATAATCTAATTTTTTAAAGTATTAAGTTAAATATCTTAATAAAGTCATATTAAGATAATGTATGCTTCTAGTTCTTCCGTTAATCCTACACTTCTAGTTCACGCTGATAATCAAAGAGATGTTCACCCGAGGGGGGGGTATCACATCCTTATTAAGCTCCTTCTCCATTTTAAGCGAAATAGCAATTTGCTTTCCCCCTGAACTCGTGGCCATTGTGCTTGTAAAATAATTCTTCTAAAATAGAAGGAAAATAAGCTAGCCAAACTCGCTGATTTTTTTTCACACTTCAATGTACTTGTCACCGAATTCCAAAGCTAACTGATGTGAAATGAGATGTTTTTGTGTGGTGTTTGTAGGGGTGGAGGGTGAAAGTGGTTTTTTGATAAACAAAATGGGCTTGTCACAGGCTATTCCGAAAGTATTTCAAATCCAAATTAGCCTCATTTCTGCGAAACATGTGAAACCACCTCTCTTTCATTTCACCCCCGTTTCAAATCACGCCTGCGCGACTGGTGTTTTCTGTATATTGTTTTTTCCCAGAAGGGAAATCATTTTCGTGTTAAAAGGGGAAATATGCATGAAAATGCACAGTAGTTTATCAAAACCGTTGTATTATTTCGTGTTATCCGATATTTCAGCTGAAACGTTTTCGCGTTAAACGTGTATTTCACTGTATTTTCATACTAACCACTGCGAGAAAAGAAAATATCATCAAAATTAATGTGGGAGACAACAAGGGGTCCAAGACATTTGTCTTTCTTCAGATTTATTTAAACTTAACAAAAATTAATTAAAAAAGGTAGCTTTTCTACAATTAGATTTCCATGATGTGACGACGGGAACGCCTGCTCGCACCTCCGTCTCTTTCTCCGTTTTTTTCTCAATCGTCAAAGTTTTTGTTTCACATTGGATCAGCTGCGCCTGCGCGCGAAGACTGCGTGCTTTGTTTCGTTGAGAGATTCAATTGGATGACGACTCCACAACCGGTTCCACAACGGCCAACCTGACCGTACGCTGTCCGCAGCGGTATTTATTCCTTTTTTTTTTTTCATGGAGACCAGAGGAGAATCTGAAACATACAAAAAAAAGACGGAACAGACAAGGACTATACAACAAATACACAAAGATTTAACATAGCATAATTTTGCTGAACTAGACAGTTTCTCCCCACATCTTCATGTGGTCGGCTGCTGTGGATGTAGTATTGGCCCAATATCATTCAACGATATTGGAGGTTCTGGAAGAACAGAGAGAACAATTTCCCATCATGTGAAGGCACCTCTTCGACATCCGGAAGGTTCAACAGGGAAACATTGTGTATCACAGGCATGGCATGATTCTGAGATACGATAGTACGGTAGGAAAGCCAGAGTTGGTAACCACAACGGTGTTGTAGGTTTCTAAAACAGAGGACGACGTGTACGTTACCGACGGAGAGTTACGCTGCTTCTCAGTGACATGCCACTCTCGGGCCCAAACCCGTTGATTTGCGGAATGTGGTTCTGATGAACGGAATCATTTATTTTGCTATCTTGGTCTATCAGTTCCATCAGGCATAAGAACGCCCTTTTTTAATGAGCTCTTCTTTGGTTGAACGCATCGATATTTTCCTCTCTAGAGTTCTGGACGTCTGTTCAAAACGATCGCTCTTTTTCTTCCGTTCAAACTGCCAGGGCTTGAAGAGCCTCCCGGAGCATCGCGAACCGACTATGTTTACTCTCCATAGGTGAAGGGGTGGGCGACTGGGAGTTGGAGCCCACGGAACTCGTTTTCTTGGCACCATTGACTTTCTTACACAATACTATAGTAGAACAATAATCAGAACAACTTTCTCTTATAATACCCTGTTGTAACCAATCATCAATTTGATCGTTTACCTGTAATTTCTCAGAACAAGATAAACGTCTGGCTCTCTGACACACACAGGAATATCATCTTTCAATATAATACTCATTTTTAACTTAGTACTCTTAATTTTATTAGGTTTATAATTCTTAATTAGAGAACTCAAATCATTTCTAACATTAAAGTTTTTAACATGTGACAAATCATAACTAGAGTTTTCTATCACATTTGCAACAGAAAAAATAGAATAAGCACCTAAAGAGGATTCACTTTCATTCAATAAAACATCGCTCTTTGCGTGGCTTATTTTCTTTATTTCAGTATATATATACACTGGGATGTATAATAATTCTTCGGTCAAGGTCGGTGATATTGCCGTTCGAACACTTAAACTGGGAGAGTGCTGAGTAAGAGAAATATTTATTGGTGCAACTTCTACCATACACTTCTCCTTAAAACATTGAGCTTAATGTTATTTTTGACTTCGGAAGGTTTGTTCACTCTAATTAGTGAGAAATTTAGAACTGGGATCTGGCAACCTGAATCAATCAAGGCTGTTACGGGCTGATTTTCTACAAAAATGTTTACGTATTGGAGCTGTGCGAACTCATTGCTTTTTTGTTTTTCTCTCTTGACTTTCAAACTATTCGCGTTTTTCTATTATGGATGTGGCCGTTAGATTCTTTAGGCTTAAAACGCTTCTCACAATCTCTTGCGTAATGAGATGAATCACCGCATATATGTAGCAACTTTTATTTTGTCTTTCAAGATTTTGGGGATAGCTATCTTTAATCTTTGGTTTATAGTTTCGTGGTCTATTTTTAAAGGGGTCTTCGGTATATCCACAAGCAATAGGAGTTTCTTTACGTGATCCGCTTCTAGATGAAATATAAAAATCGCACTCTTTAGCTAAATCAATAGGCCTAAACCAATATTCAGCTTCTCGAATTCAATATGAGTTGCGGTTTCCTTATTTAAAGTTTCAAATAATTTATCAGAAATTAAAAGATCACATAGAGATTCAAAGGAATTAACTTTTCTTAACGAACAATAATATATTGGAAGTTTGCCGTCGATCTTGCAGCAAATTGGATGTATGTCTCGCCTGATGATTTTACAGCATTTTTAAATGAGTTTAAACACTCGCGAGGGGTTAATTGGAATTCTCTGAGAACTATAGATTTTAGTTTTTCATAGTCATTTAATTCCTCCTTTTTAATATACAATAAGACATTATGAGCTCTTTCGCCCAGAAGATTTATTAAAATTTCAGATTTATATTCGTCATTTATTTTCTTGGTTAAAAATGCGCGTTCTAATGATTGGAAGAACAGATTAAAATTTTCAGATCTGGTGGGAACAGGAAGAGATAAAGTTTTAATGCTTTTGATCATATTTTCTATGTTTGTTTCGAACTGTTTCTCTTCGACTTTAGCTGCGGGATTTAAACTTAATGCTTTATTTTTAGCCGTTTGAAGTTCGACTTCTTTTTAAACTGTGCTAACTGTAGTTTTGCAGAGCTCAATTTTCTGTTTTTCTAAAGTTACCTCTCGTTTCGCGATACCCTCTCATCTATACAGTTTTTAATTAAAGTTTTAACGAAATCTGCATCACTCTCAAATGTACTACTCTTCTCAATTTTAGTCTTTAGTTTAGCTATGGTGTCCGTTCCACAGTACCGTCTAGATCCTCAACAACTCTTATGAGATCTCTTTAAGAGCGTTTTTTATACATTTTAGAAAAATATGGAAAGATCCTACCTTTTTTTTCTAGCTCCCTTGTTGCTCGCACGAACGATGTATCCAATAATTGAGGAAAAACACTAATTCACCTCTACGCAGATGAACATAGATCTCACAACCTCTTCGCAGGTTATATCGTTAGACGAAAAATAGTTCTTGAAATTGTTTAAAATGCACCTCTTCGCAGGTGTTAAATCAATAGTTCTAACCTCTACACAGGCGGAATATTCACGCTGGTTTCGAATGAAATTCAACCTCTACACAGGTTGAGCGAAGTTTCCATAAAAATGGCGGCGCGTCTCCTCCACGGACGCTTCTTTTGTTCACGCGTTCCAAACTTTTGATCAAAATCCCTTCCGAGCCCCCCATAATTTGTGGGGAGACAACAAGGGGTCCAAGACATTTGTCTTTCTTCAGATTTATTTAAACTTAACAAAAATTAATTAAAAAAAAGGTAGCTTTTCTACAATTAGATTTCTATGATGTGACGACGGGAACGCCTGCTCGCGCACCTCCGTCTCTTTCTCCGTTTTTCTCAATCGTCAAAGTTTTTTTGTTTCACATTGGATCAGCTGCGCCTGCGCGCGAAGACTGCGTGCTTTGTTTCGTTGAGAGATTCAATTGGATGACGACTCCACAACCGATTCCACATTAATATTAACTAATATTATAATTATCAATATATTCTCTTAATGTTTGAAATTATTTCATAAAAATGTGAGTATTTCTGCAACGAAAGTCACGAAAAAATTGTTTTTCCGAGAAACCAACTAAATTTCGATCATTATGAGTTAAGTGCGAATATTACAATATCCAAAAACCTTTGTCATGGGTGGGAAAATAACGGCCAGCGAAGAGTTTTTTTGCGGCCCGCGACGACCTTCAAAAAAAAAATAGACAGAAAATATTCTGTATATTTTGGTCGATTATATTTGCGAGCAAAGTTTATCTTGCTTGAAGATCAGCAAAATATAGATGCAAATCGGGTGTAAAAGGGTTCGGGGAAGAAGCAGACATTATCTTAAAAATAGCCACTTTTATTCTATCTTGAACACTTAATGAAAATATACAACTTTATAGCTTAACTCTGAGAGCAATCTAAAATCCTAACACTTATTCCGACGTATAAAATCACTTAGCATCAGTCGGAGGTTCTTGTGACGTCCCTTCTCGAATCCCGATTGCTCGGTCAGCTCCAATGATATTTACTTTCACAACTCCTGGTGGATACAATGATGAAAATTAATTCGAGGACGTGCGACCTCCCAGTAGCAGTCCACATTTCTAATCTGTAGATTTCACGCTTAACGATCAACAATTAACCATTAACCTCACATACCCAACGTCAGGGTTAAAATAGTAGTTACATTTGCGTAAATTTAAGTCATCTCTACGGAAAGTGCTTTTTAAACTAAAATCGCAGTTAAAGATTAGTTTGCGCAAGAGGATTAGTAGAAGAACCCGAATATAGCACCCGTTACACACTAACTTCCAGGTTGTTTCAACAAACAATCTCATTCCTAATTTTTAAAAAAAAAAATTGTAGAAAAGTGTGATAGGGTATATTTGACCCATTAAACTGATTCTAAAATGAAATAGGCTTGCAGCTATAGATATGAAATTAGCACAGCAAAGAGATTGAATATAAATCTACTATCATTTCATTTAACTTATATTTACTAATTCTTATATGGTGCAATTTGTACCTCTTCTCAAATGCAAAGTTAACTAATGAATGCACTCATTTAAAAACGGTGCTGCCCTCCGGTACCTTGCGCTCCCACAATGTATCCCTCGAGCCAACACAATTGCCCACTCTGTCTTGAGGATAACAAGAAGTAAAAAAAAAAAAAATTAACGTCAATTCCTACTTTGTTAGAAAAAACGTACTGGCACCATCTGTTGCAGCTAATTGTAACTACAAGGGAAATAACGCAGAATAGACAGAGACAAATCTAAGTTGGCGGTAAAAAACGGTAATTCATTTAATTAAATTTAATTAATCAAGTAATATTTGAAAAAACTGCATTAACATCAAGTGTCATCCACTACAAGTTAAAAAAATTTATTTGAACTTGATTGGATGAATGGAAATTGTTTTATTAACGATTGAAAATTCTAACAAGATAAATAAATATATTAATATAAAGAGAGTGTGTGAGCTAATAGTAGGAATTGAAGAATAAGTGATCATCTTTGATCGGTAAGCAGGTCGATACGGATCTTTCATTTATTAATGTACTCGCTCATTTAAAAGAAATTGAGTTGTATTATGATATGTGTGAAAAAATTTTCATAATGTATATTTAGTATGTTAATTATATAATAAAAAATTGAACAATCAACAAAATACATTTTAATTATGTTTATAATAACAATTCGCTTTCATATTAATCAAAAAATATCTGCATTTCAGATCCTTAATGCTAAACAAGTAACATAAAAAAAATTTAAGTAAATTTCCTACTTAGATCAACAAAGAAAAATTTTATTTTAACTACTTTTTATTAAATAGTTGCAATTAATATAAATATGTATATACATATGTCAGAATCTAAACATTGAGTGGTAATTAATTTTTGTTAATTATCATTAAAGTATGGTATTGTCATCCAAAACAATCGTGTCTATAAAATTTCATTTCAACTGAATACTTTAAAAGGTGAGAAAAAAAAACCTTTTCAAGTTTTGACACAAGTCGCCAAAAGGGTCCCTAAGTTGCCAAAAATGACGCCAATGTGGCTGTATTTATAATTCTTTAAATAATTAGTTTTTATTAATTATAATTAAATTATTGTATTGTCATCCAAAATAATCATGTATATAAAATTTCAGGTCAATTGAGCGCTTTAAAATGTATTTTATTAAGGATTGAAAATTCCACCTAAATGATGCTAACGATAAAGCCTGCGTAATTTTTGAAGCTTACGTAGCAATAGTACAAGGGTGCAATTACGCCCCAATGCTCACAGCCTAACATTCAATTCCAAAGTGCAATCTTTGTCGATTTGCTTCTGGAATGCGAACGTGTGTGAAGTCCGCGACTTTGTATCAGAACAGAACCCTGATCTGTTGTTAGTTCAAGAAACGAAACTACAACCCGGTCTAGATCCACTTATTGCGAATTATCGTCTTCATAAAGACGACAGAAATAATTTTCCGCGTACTCGAACAGATGGAGATACCACTATTTACTGCAAAAATAATTACGATCATAACAGAGTTCCATTACCGACTCTGCAGTATATGAATGCAACCGCAATCGAAATTAAATTTAATAATTTCCCCCCCTATCCGAATTGTTTCAGCGTACGCTCGAAACAACCCGGAAATAATATAAAATTCCCTGATAAAGATTTTCTCAAAATTCTTAGTTCTGGCCAAAATATTATCATTGCTGGAGACTTAAATGCCACGCATCGTGCGCGGAGTAACGCTAGATCAAATGCATTTGGCTATGCTCTCCACAAAATTGTTAATAATAAACTGAATGTGAGGATTGTAGCACTGCACACTCCTACACATATCAACGCTAGCTCTAGATCGGGGGCAAGAGATATTGATCTTGCAGCTCTTAAAAATATCCCCTTCCATCATGATATTAGAGTTATAGATCTAATCAGATCATCTACCGGTCATTCTTACTCTATATACTGGTTCTGCTCTAATCAAAATTCCGGATCAACTCTCCACCAATTGGAAGAACTTCAAATTTCTTTTAAATAACAAACCACTCCCCATCCCTCCTTCCTCCAACAATGACGACCTTGAAATTGCAATTAGAAGGCTTGGAGAAAATATCTCTGAAGCTCTTATAGAAGCTTCAAAGCCAAAATTTAAACAACCCCTATTAAAACTCCTCTCCGAAATTAAAACTAAAATTCGCCACAGAAATCGTGTTCGTAAATTTTGGCAACGTACAATAGATCCTGCAGTAAAATCTGAGTTCCGAACACTCATTCGTGAGGTTACGAAAGACATTAGACACTTTTCCCAATCTCGTTGGGAATCTCACATAGTGGCACTTACGCTGGAGACAGGCACTCTTTGGAGGAAAAATCCCTATTCAAAAAACCGCCTCAAAACCCCCCCCTAAAGGGCGCACTTGGCAGTGTAGCAAATCACCCTCTGGAGAAGGCGGAAGTGATTGCCGAAAGCCTTCAAAAGCAGTTCAAACTCAACACTGAAGCTGAAAACAAACGTTTTACAGCTCCTACACAAAGGAAAATTAAAAGATTCCTGGACGCTCCTACCTGTCTAGACCTGGAAAAAAACAACGCCAGGGGAAGTACAGGAATATATTAAAAAGCTTAAGATCAACAAATCTCCTGGATTGGATTTAATTACAAATAGCATCCTTAAAATTCTCCCCCTCAAATTCGTTCTTTTTATTGTCATGCTGTTCAATCTATTAATGCGACGCCGGTTTAACTTAAGTTAAATTGATTAATTTATTTCGTTAGATCCATTTTAAATAAAACCCGGTTCTAAATTTCAGTTGGCGTCACACTATAGCTTAAGTTTAAACATTAGATCTTTTAAAGACAAATAAAACAGGACACTAAATTAAAAGGCCGTTCTTTAAATTAACACTTAATTTATTTACAATAAGATTGAAATTACGTTAAATACTAAAGATATACATGATTACTTAACTGAATAATTTCGGAGAGAGAGGAGTCATGACGGTGGTCAAGTCCCCTACTGCGGTGACTATCAGATAGGGACGTGTCAGACCAAGTCGGTGTGTGAAGGAGCCCCCGAGAGTGTCAATTCGTGGTGCATCCGCTTTTATTTCGAGGCAGTTTTCTTCTGTATTCTGGAGCGGATTATTTCCAGAAATTCAATCAGTTTTTCTGATTGGTCTAGAGTCAGCGGAAGGATATCCTCTCGCGGTCAGTGTCATCTCCCAAGCGCGGGAAATTCCCAAAAAGCACCCCATACCATGATGTATTTATGGGTACATTGCCTTCTTCCAGGCGTGGGAACGCGTCACCCTTTTCGGTGGGGTGAGAGGCGCTCCCAGAAATTCCTTTTCTTGTAAACAACAACAGGGCAGATATAAAAATTACAGTTGCAATCCCTAGGGACCGGCGACCCCCCCCATCACTATTAATGGAGAACTGTCATTTCCCTAATTGGAAAGGCTGCCGTGGTGATCCCCATACTTAAGCCCAATTCTAGGATACTCGACCTCAAAATTACCGTTTAATCTCGCTACTCAGTAGCTTGAGCAAAGCGTACGAATTTGTTCTTTTGAATCGCCTTAATCAGCACTGCATAGCCAGGAATATTATTATTCCTGAACAGCATGGCTTTGTCAGACAGTGCTCCACAGTAACCCAGTTACTTAGAGTTACTGAGCTGATTCATTGCGGCTTTCAAAATAACCAGGCCACGGTTATGCTTTTTGTGGACATAGCCAAAACCTTTGGCATGATGGCTTGCTATCCAAGATGATGCGACTTGGGTTTTCGGACCAACTCATCAAAATTATACACTCCTACCAAAACTCCCGTGAATTTAGGGTAAGAGTTGGAAACAGTCTCTCCACCCCGGGTCCAATTCTCAGTGGGGTACCACAAGGATCTTTATTAGGGCCCAAGCTCTTTAATCTATACATCAACGACATTCCCAAGGCTGCCGAAGTCCACTTAGCGATGTACGCGAACGACACTGCCATTTTTACCCAAAACATTTATAACCGCAATATCATTGAGCAGCTACAAAATTATGTCATTCGATTCGAAACCTGGCTTTAACGACTGGAAAATAAAGATTAATGCATCTAAAAGCGCATGCCTCCTCTTTACTAGACAGCGGTGCATCGGAAACCTCCCGTATGTCAACATTTTTAATCAGCCTGTCCCCTGGGTTACTGAATATAAGTACCTAGGGTTAACACTTGACACTAAATTAAACTTTGCTAAACACATTCGTTCCACCCACCAAAAGGCGGCTGGAATGAGAAGCACTCTAAATCGCTTGATTTCTCCCAAGAACAAGCTCGCATTAAGGCACAAGGTTCTATTATACAAAGCCATTCTTTCCCCCCATCATTCTGTACGCTTCTCCCATCTGGGCAGCGGCGGCAGTTACTCACCTGAAAAGATTGCACACTTTTCAAAACATTCAACTGCGTAGAGCAGCAAACGCACCTTGGAACGAAGTCTTGCATAAAGATTTTTTATGTTCCGCCGCTTCTTGATTTCATCAAAAAACAATCAGAAAATTTTTTCGACCGGTTACCACAGATTTCAAATGAATCTATCATAGAAATCTCGGCTTACGACAATTCTATTTCTAGCTCTTCTAAGAGACCTAGAGCAGTTCTTAATACCTCGTATAAACACTTCCCAGCTCTGAAAAAGATGAGAATGTCTTGATACGAATTAAAAAATTATGAGCTTTTTTGTTACACTAGCTGGCATACCCGTTCTTCGCACGGGTGAACTGAAAAATTAAACTACACAAATTGAAGGATAAAGAGGTTTTTAATGAGTTAATTTTACGTGAATTTCAAATTAAACAAAAAAAGCTTTTTGCATATCTCAACTAAAGAAAAAAAAACACTTTTGTTAAATTTTAAGTATGTAGATCTAATAGCTGATAAAAAGGATTTTTTTTATTTATAACTCCCTGTAACACTCTTGAGGGTCGAGTTTTGAAAATACCTACCTCCCTAAGCTGATCTCTGCTCAGCAAAAGTAACACATTGTTAAAAGTTTTGTGTAATGAACGCTTAAAATAGTGTAAATAATTTTTATCTGAAAGTGTAATACATTAATATTACTTTCTGCTGCATTTATTTTATGTTAAAATTGTAATATTCGCAAGTAACGCCGTTTCTTTAATTATATGGCTATTCAATGAAAGACATAGTGAAATGTTAATGATAAGAGTAAAAGTTGGCTATGTCTAGCTACTTTCATAGCTCGAGCTTTATTAGAGCTTTGTAAGACCCGCCGTGTAGTCCAGCGATGCACGTTAATACTTTATCCACCGCATTATGATTTACTGCAGTTTTTTTTTCATACAATATTTTTTTTGGATCACAACATTGAATCCTCTACCTTTTCTTACTTTCTTCCAAGTAGTTATTTAAAATTTCCTTTCAATAACTACACTCAGTTATTTAAGAGGTAACGAGTAACGGACTTAAAAATATTATTCTCTTAATCCTTGTTATTAAAGAAATTTATCCCTTCTCTCCTCGTTCCGTCGAGATGCGGTAGACGGTTAAAAGACGGGCTTTGCTGTCATAGAGATGTGACGTCATTTTCTCTTCGTTTTCCTATGAAAGCGAAACAGAAACTAAATCAACTGGAAGAGTGGTTTCCCACCCACCCCTCCACCAGCGTTGTTGCTCTGCATTTAATGTGGACTGCTATCTATTTTTGTATGTAACTTCAACAAATTGTTCTCTGTTCAATTTATTATGATGAGTGGATTGTAGAGCTTTCTCTAAGGTTCCACGTAAAAGTATAATCGCTACCTAATGAATGTAAAAGTATCACTATTTAACCCTTTATCTACCGCATTATGATTTACTATAGTTTTTTCCATGCAATATTTTTTTTGAATCACTACATTGAAAATTAAGGGATATACACAAACAAAATACTCAAATTTGAGAAATTTAGTCAGTTAGAGCTAATTAATTAATTAAAGATATTCAACTGTAAAATTAATTTTATACACACTCTTTACTTAAAATAAATGGTCAAATCGTTTTCTAAGGTTTTCATTAACATACAAAAAATAAAGACACTTATCTTTTGATATTAACTACTTTTTCGGAACAAAAAGGACAATCTTTGCAATCCGTTGAAAATGGATATCTGCTATAAAACTATTCGCTTTTCCCGCTAAAATATTCATCATAAAACCCGTGCTGCCATATATCTTGGAAGAGTGGATTTAAAAGAATATTCCTGTTAAAGTATCATCAGAGTATTCGTAAAAATGGTTATTCCATGTAATTTTAAATTGAGTGGTACTTATAAGTACCGTCGGTAGATAAAGGGTTAAAGTGAAGTGAAACGAGTTCGCAGAGAATGATGATGATGTGTGTGTGATAGTGAAATCTTATAAGATAGTGATACTTTAAATTATACTTGTGAAAGCTACTTCGTGAAATATCTTCGTATATCTGTATGACTTGCAGTGCAATTATCCTTATTAGGTGCTCTACAAATATTTTGATCCAGTGTGCATCTGGTAGGTTTCATCTAATTCATATAAGTAATATTATTATTAACTAGGGCTAAACTAGGCTTACTGCTTACAACCATATTAGATTTAAAATAACCTTAAAAAGTTGTTTATTCCATAATGTGTCTTTCATACTAACACGAACTACTACACGTGTGTAGAACTTTCAAGTTCTACTACACGATTGATTTGAAAAATACAACGAAGACTCGTTCAAAATCAATAAGTTGATATTTTAAATTTCAAGGTCAAATAATTTTTTTTACTTCAATTTACATTGAGGTTTCTTACTTTTTAAAAAAATTTCTCAATAAGTAATTTAGAGCCGTAACACGTATTTTTACAGTGGTAATAACTTTATGCGGGAAATGTTACCTAATCTTAGAATTTTATGTGTAGACTTTAGAAAAAATTCCGCAAATTAAAAAATGGCCAGTTCGAAAAATTTAGTTATTTCAATAAATTTATAGCTCTTTCTCAATTACTTTATCATTATTTCGTTCTTATTTGCCGTTAAGCATGCAATGGAAGAAAGAAGTTTTTAATGAAGTTTTAAATGATGCAATGCCATTCGCCATTTTATAAAAATTACTACGATAGGTAAAAAATTTTCTATGTAAAAGGAGAAGGAAAGAGAGTATGAGATTAATAAACTGAAGGGACAAAATTATATGTAATATAATAAAAATTAGCAATAAATTACTGCAGAATAAAAAACAAATTTAAAGTGGAAAAATACGTTTTTTAGAAAGGAAAAACATGTCACTTATAACAATACTGAGAATTCTAATAATAAGTACATACTCTCTGAGTTTGCAGTGCTGTCTCATATGAAACTTAAGAACATTTGACACGCACATATTTTTTGTTGTTTGTTAAATTGAAATATGCTTATGATTTATTTAAACCATCCGCAAAACTGCCTGCCAAATTTTGGGACGATACGATGAAAAATGTGAATTTGTATAAGTTACAAATTAGATACTAGATACTTAATTATCAGATAAATACCTCGTACATAATTTGAAATCAGGAAGTACAAAGTCAATAAAAAAATTATTTTTAACAAAGATGTTTGATACAAAAAAATCAGATTTATTAAATTTTCAAATAAAAATGTATAACAAATGATAAGCAAAAAAATTTACAAATGTTTTCTAAAAATTATCAATTTACGGTACAAATTAATATATACATATATTACACATTATTAGTAAAAATCAGCATTTAATATGCATATTCAATCACATGTATGATACATATCTCTCTCGAATATTATTTCTGGTCCCTTGGATGAGCACATACTTGGAGCTTTCCAGTCATGAACAGTTCGTGGGTCGATGTTGTAACACCTTCTGGCAGCGTCAGACTGAAATTTTGGATTATGGTAGCGAGAAACAAGAAAAGTTGCATCATAACATAACCTTCTCCTAAGCATGCACGTTTACCTGAAAGGTTTATGGGAAAAGGTATGAAAATTATTCCTAAAATATATAATTACTAGCCTTTACCAGCTCTTTTGCTGGGTGTTTCGTGATGTTGTATGAATTGTGTTTAAGTTATTGACATTTAATCCTAGCACTAATCTTTTGATGGTATTGAAAAACATCTTAATAGGCCTTGCTTCATTATTTAAAAAGGACGGGAATTTTTAAATCGGAAGTACATTTATCTTTTACGACCCCGTAACACCCATCTCTCGAAGTAAATTCGAGCAAAATCCGTTTTTAGTAGATCTCTGTTTGCCAAAAGAAATATGCTTGCCAAATTTCAAGTGTCTAGGTCTAATAGTTAAAAAAAAATGGTATTTATTTTATCCATAACACCCTTTAGAATCGATTTCGGTGAAAGCCGTTCTGATCGGATTTCTACCCAAACCAAAATATATGTATATATATATATATATATATATATCATAATTCTATGATATTTCTGGGAATTGATAGAACTAATTGTAAGACGTGGCAAGTGGATGTTATTACTGTAGGTAACCAAAGATAGGGCGTGGCCGGTGGTGAGTGATTGTGTTACGTGGAGCATGGTCGAGTACGGTAGTATCGAAGAGGCACTCATGGAAATCGAAATTCTTTTTTATTCACATCCAGAAACGCATAAAGATCCAGTAGGGACGGCATTACACATACAAGAAGCAAACATGGACGACACAACACAGACAAAGACACACACATAACGCGCGGCAGCCGGCTACATGACTACAGAGAAACGAGCAAAGAGAGAGCGGTTTCCAGAGACGTCTGTTTTTATACCTGACCTTGAAGACCACGTGACATTTTTGAAACAAGAGCTTCGATTGGTTACAATGGGCTGGAAAGGGATTTATGATGTAATAATATTAGTCGATTACGATTAAGATCAGGGTGTTCGTTTCGAACCAAATAATTAAAAGGATACTAGAGGGAATCATTACATTTATATACATATATATATATATATATATATATATATATATATATATATATATAGTTGCCAAATTCTAAATCTATAGCTCTAAAAATTAAAAAGCGGGAATTTTTTATATAGAATCTCCCTCCATAACTCCCCCCTTGGGAGTTCATTTCCTCAAAAACCATTTCTTAGAAGATCTCTACTTAATTAAAGAATATGCTTAAGTTGCTAGTAAGTTGGTCTAATAATTCAAAAACAGGAATTTTGTACCACTTTACTTACAAGGGGAGGGCACGACTAAGGAAATTCATTTGGGGTCGAGACTTGGTGTAATAGTTGTACTCCTTTAGGGTGTTCAACCCTCAATGTAATTCCGCCGAATGACCAATCAATTCGTTGAAAAAAGCCTTCGAAATTCATGCTCAACTTTTATACAATAAAGTTTTAATTTCCTCCAACAATTCCGTAGTCTGGTTGGTATATCGTTTGTGTACTATGCGCGAGGTTAGTGTTCGAGTTATCGATCAACTTTTTTTTTATTTCATTTAATTATTTTCAAAATTAAATAAATTTATTTATGAAAGGTTTATTTGATATTAAATGATATTTTATGTAATTATTTTGTACTTTATAAAGTAAAAAATATACTGTAATTATATAAATATTTATATTAAAAAACATTTATAAATATATTTTTATAATAATAAATAATATTTATAATAGAATATATAGTAAATATTAAATGATATTGCATAAAAATTCGTTACAAATAGTTTTATAATGTGAAATACAATATACTATAAATAAAAAATATTATATATAATCTAATATATATTATAAATGCGAAAGTTTGTGAGCATCTTTGTGGGTCTTTCACGCAAAAACTACTGAATGGATTTTAATGAAACTTTACAGTAATATAGCTTATACATCAGAATAGCACATAGGCTATAATTTATAGCATAGACTATAATTTATAAAGATATTGTATGAAGTGTCCAAAATATAACGATATTTGTCAAGTAAGTAGGAAAAAATTCTGTCATCTGCTAGCAATTCTGGCATGCGTTGCAAAAAAGCCCACGTCAGCATATATCTATCTTTTGTTTGTGAAAAACCTTTTTTGTTTTGGCTACGCAAGGTGCTCGCTTCTAATTGATTCCTCTGATACAATGCCTATTTTTTTTATTTCAGAATGAAACTAAGTTTTGAAGGGAGAGGTTGTTATAAATCTCTCTTTATTTTAATGTTTTTTTTTATGATTTTATTATGCACATTTGGTAGTAAGAAATTGATCTTTTTTCCAAATAAAGGCTTTTATCAGTTCTGATACTTAAAGTAAATAAACTTTCTCTTTCACCCTGCATCATTTGGACAAATTTTCAAAATTTGTTTGATTAGTAGTTAATTATAACGCTATAATTTTAATTGAATAGGCAGATATTGCATTTTTAAGTATAAAAATAATTATAACTACTGTACTGTATTTTTTGGAGTGAGTGAATATTAACGTCGCACTGTTCAGCTACACGAGGGCTTTTGGCAACGGACCTCGTAATTTTGAACCATGGTCAAGTGACGTGGACGACACCTGAGCTGGCGCCCCCTTCTCCTAACTACCACACCACACCAACTTAGAGAAGGAATATTCTACCAATACTTAGCAAGAATATTCTTTGAAATCCACTCTTCCAAGATATATGGCTACACGGGTTCCATGGTGAGTATTTTAGCGGAAAAAATAGTTTGTCAATATTTAAGTGTCTTATGTTTTGTATGTTTATGAAGACCTTAGAAAATGATTTGACTACTTATTTTAAGTGAATGGTATATATAATTAATTTTACACAGTGGTATATCTTTAATTAATTTATTAACTCTAACGGATTAAATTTTCAAAAGTGGAGTATTTTGTTTATGTATATCTCTTAATTTTAAATGTAGTGATCGAAAAAAATATTGTATGAAAAAAACTGCAGTAAATCATAATGCGGTTGGATAAGGTATTAAAGTGCATTTCTCCCCTACACGGCGGGTCTTACAAAGCTCTAATAAAGATCGAGTTATGAAAGTAGCTAGGCATTTGCCAACTTGACTCAATTGTTAACATTTCTCTATGTTTTTCATTGAATCGTCATTATAATTTAAGAAACGGCATTGCTTGCGAATATTACATAAAATAAATACTACAGAAAATAATATTAATGTATTATACTTTCAGATAAAAATTACTTGCACTATTTTAAGCGTTCATTGCACAAAACTTTTAACAATGTGTTACTTTTGCTGAGCAGAGATCAGCTTAGGAAGGTATTTTCAAAAATCGACCCTCAAGAGTGTTACGGGGAGTTATAAATTTAAAAAAAATCCTTTTTATCAGCTATTAGATCTACATACTTAAAATTTAACAAAGGTGTTTTATCTCTCTCTCTCTCTCATTTTTTTGTTTAGTTGAGCTACGCAAAAAGCTTTTTTTGTTTAATTTGCAATTCCCGTAAAATTAACTCATTAAAAACTTCTTTATCCTTCAATCTGTGTTGTTTAATTTTTCAGTTCACCCGTGCGAAGAACGGGTATATCAGCTAGTATTTAATAATTTATAAAGTATAATTTTATAATTAAATTAATTATTTTATAATTAATATGATAAAAAATGTCTTTTGTCTTTTTAATTTATTATTAATGAGATTATTTTATAATCTACGCTATTAAAATTCGTAGGTAAACAAACGTATCTATGTGAGCGACTATACGACTAGGTGTATCTTCTCACGAACCGCACGACGCAGAAACTTACCAAAAGTTCGGGAATGATCCGAGGAATCCGTTTTGACCATTTATATTCCAATATTGCAATTAGTTAAAAAAATATTAATTAAAAACGTTAAAAAGCATAATTATTGCCATTTTTTCCTCGCCAGGCGGAGAAGTTCGAATTTTTCGACCTTTTTTTTATCCCAGACGTTTTTAAAGCATGATCTTTTTTTTTTTTTTGTGACTCAGACAAAAAATAATTACAGAATCCGAAAGATCATTTATCATCATTTCTAATTTTTACGATTTTTTCTAAAATGTGTCAAAATCGATACATTTTTATGAAAATGATTTCTAAATCATTCCGATTGCATTTTCTTTCAAATTAATGAATTAATATTCTACTCTAAAAAGTTAATGCTTTTCTCTTTTAGAATCAGTCATTTAAAAAGTAAAATGTCAAAAACTTTTTTTTTACGATTTTACAAAAAATACTCAAAATTTTATTTAAATACTTAATAATTTCTTTATTTATAAAAATAATCTCACGAAACTTTTTTTTCTCCGTATAGAACAATATTATCTGTAATCTGTACAAGCATTGAAAAAATTGCTTAAAAATTACGATTTTTTAAAAAAAATTGTGTTTGGTTTTTTTTTCTTCGTTTTCCCCCCTTTTTGCGAGAAATATTTAAGCTTTATTTTTGTTACATTTTTTTGTTTAAAAATCACCGTTGTTTTCAATCGATATATAAAGTTTGAAGGCATTAACTAAAAAATGAAACCCGAAAAAAATTAAACAAATAACGCAAGGTGAAATTGAATATCTCTTCTTTTATTTTAAAGTCTTTTATTTCTCTTTTTCCGAAGATTTCGTGAAGCGGTCGATTTGAGCGCTGGATTAGTAACTTTTGTACACGGGTTCGAAACAACACATAATTGCTTAGTTTTTATGATTTTTTTAAAAAATACTCAAAACTTTATTCGCGCATTTAATAACTTCGCCAGCAATTTTGTAATTGGAAACATAATTTATTTCGTCACAATACAGTTTTTTTCAAAAAATCATTTTGAAAAAGAGTTTTGGAAGTGTGCTGATTTTGTGAAGGAAAGAGAAAATTTAAAGTAGAGAAAGCCCCCGTGCAATGCCAGGCCATACAGCTAGTTTAATAAAATATTTAATAAGTCCTTTTTTTTAAATAAATTTAAATAATTTTAATAAATTTATTTAAATAATTTTAATAATAATTTCAATAATAAATAATAATTTCAATAATGAATAATAATTTTAATAATAAATTAATAATTTCAATAATAAATTAATAGTTTCAATAACAAATTAATAGTTTCAATAATAAATTAATAATTTTAATAATAAATTGATAATAATTTTAATAATAAATTAATAATAATTTTAATACTAAATTAATAATTCCTGTTAATAATAATTCTTAATAATAATATAATAATAAATTAATAATAATTCTTCTTAATAATAATTCTTACTAATAATTAATTAATAATTCTTGTTAATAATAATTCTTACTTAATAATAAATTAATAATACTTAATAATAATTCTTATAATATTAATAATAATTCTTGTTAATAATAATTCTTACTAATAATAATAAATTAATAATAATTCTTACTAATAATAATAAATTAATAATAATTCTTGTTAATAATAATTCTTACTAATAAAAATAAATTAATAATAATTCTTGTTCATAATAATTCTTAATAATAATTATTAATTAATTGATTTTAATTATTAATAATTTTAATTAATTATTATTTTAATTAATGATTATGTTAAATAATTTTAATTAATAATTATTTTAAATAATATTAATTAATAATAATTTTACATATTTTTCTTAATAATAGTTTTAAATAATTTTAATAATAAATAATTTAAATATAAATTTATTAATTTTTTTTGCTTTCTAAAATACAAGATAGTTATCAAAATGAACCTTTCATAAATAAATTTATTTAATTTTAAAAAATAATTAAATGAATTGAAAAAAAATTGATCGGTGAATCGAACCCTAACCTCGCTCATAGCACGCAGACGATATACCAACCAGGCTACGGAATCGTTAGAGGAAATTTAATTGAATAAAAGCTAAGCATGAATTTCGAAGTCTATTTTTCTCCGAATTGACTGACCATTCCGGGGAATTGCATTGAGCATTGAACACCCTAAAGGAGTACTACTATTACACCAAGTCTACCCCAAATGAATTTCCTTAGTCATGCCCTCCCCTTGTTAGATAAAAAAAAAATATTTAAAAAAATGATTTTTTATTCTGAGTGTCAATAATAAAAGGAATCATTATCATTCATTGTGACTGATACTTATGCTTATTACCTTAAAATGTATGTGTGTGGTCTTTATAAATAAATTTAATTTTAGGCAGTTCAATTATTTAAATTAAAAACGATTATCAAAAATAACAAAAGTAATATAAAAAAAACTTTTAAGACAATTCCTACTTTGAGTGAATGAATAGAAAGTATTTCATTAACGATTGAAAATTTGATCGATTTATAGTATATATATATATATATATATATATATATATATATATATATATATATATATATATATATATATGCGTGTGTATTTATATATAATAGGGAAAGAGTGAACTTATAGAAGGAATTGAAAAAAGAGCATGTGTGTGTGTGTGTTTGTGATTTGTCTGCATTGTTGTAACAATGATCACCCGGTTTGGCTAGTTTGGCTGAAAAATCGGTTTTCGACGCCAACTTTTGTCATTTTAACAGTTACATCGTTTGTTACATTGTTACAGTTACAGTGTCATTGTTTTGACAGTTAACAATGGAGACGTATCTAATCTGGCGTCAAAAACCTGTAATGAATTAAATTTCATTTAATTAATGAATTAATATTTGTAGAAACTGTATTAACATCAAGTGCCATCCACTACAAGTTGAAAAAAAATTATTTTAACTTGATTGGATGAATAGAAAGTATTTATTCAACGACTTAAAATTTGAACAAGATAAATATATATATAAATAAATATATATAGAGAGAAAGTGAGCTAATATAGTAGAAATTGTATAAAATGTGAGCAATTGTGTTAGGATCAAATTGTATTTTTACTATAAACGAAATCGTATTTTTACAAACCATTTTGTTTGTATGTTCATTAATATATGTTTGTACTTAATTTTATTCATTTCTAAATTATATGTATTTTATGTAAAATAATATTATCCTTTGTCGTGCCGTTTACTGACGTCATCAACTATATATTTAACTTTTGCGTGATGGCAACATGCTAGTTGTGAAAGTTTGTGTAGTGAGAATCTGTGCCGCAGTAGAGCTTTTGGTACTTGTTTCAACGCTTATTTCTCAAAATAAAATTGCTCCATATTAAAATCAAGAGTTTTATAGTCCTATGTTGACTAAATTGAAATCTGAAATAAATGTATGAACAATCTGACGAGAATAGAAACAAAATTATTTTATATTAGGGGTCCGCTGAGACAAGTCACAAGAACTTTATTTTGCTACACATTTTATTCCAAGTTAATCATGTTTGAACGATAGAACAATTTATTTATGAACCTGATGGTTTAAAACAAACTAGAATACTAAGGTGAAACCTACTTGACGTGAGTCCTGTAATGTTTTAATTTTAATAAAATGATCAAAGAATTTATAATAATTTCCAATTCAAAGAGTTTAATGGATTCTTTGAAAATTTCTCCTCGCAAAATAAATTTTATATCCAATTTATTCGACTGTTTTATTATTATTATTAAATGAACTTAAGTTTCTAATTATTTAGAAAATATTTTGAAAACTGTAATAAAATAATAAAAATAAAATTTAACTCGTTAATTATATGTGTTAAGTTGAACTATTATTTGTACAAAATGTTTCTCATTTACTTAATTTAAATTTAATTATTTTTTAGTGTTCAAAAACTCCATGAATGACAGCAAATTTTTAAAAAATAAAGCCACCATGCAGTCCCCTCTTTTAAATGTAACAATTACTACACTCACCAATTCCAAACGTGACAGGAAGTTCTGGCCTTCGTTTTCCATCTGTCTGAATGTATCTCGAAGGATTGAATTTCAATGGATCCTCAAACACTTCAGGATCCTTATGTGCGCTATAGAAATTCATGAGAGTTACAGCTCCCTTTGGAATTTTGTACCCATTTAACGTTGTCTCTTCTAAAAGAAAGACGAGACTTTGAATATAACTGAATAAAAATGTAATACATCTGCAAATAGAATAATGATATATAGATTTTTAAGATATTAAAAATATGGATGTCTGAGACTATTTTATTTTGATTTGAATTATCTTTTATTTCATCTCTCATCGTTTAAATAAATTCTAACTGTCAGAGAAACGCACGGTCATATTATTTTATATACTATGCTATTTTGATTTTATAACTATGCCTCTTTCTCTCTCTCTCTCTCTATTTGATTTTAATAATTATAAAACAAATCCATATTAGTGTCCATTTGACACTAACCTAACCTTAGATATCTCCTGCTGATTAAGTATCTTCCTAAGAAGCACTGTCTATTGTTATAACTTTATTTTAAAATAAATCTGCTTATTACTATTAAAACAAGCTAAGGCAGTAAACTATACTAGTTATATTAGAAATTCAAAACTTGAAAACGGAGTTGATGAATTAACGTATGGGGGAAACAAGCAAGTTAAACCGGAAAACCAGTCAGGAGACTATTGTCAGATACACTACGGCAGTGATCTCTTACCCCTGGGCTGCATACTAGAACCCGTCCGGGGATCAAATAATACTGGTGCTCCCAAGGAACATAAAATAATTTCTATTTTATTTACTGAAGTGTGTTGTGTAGCACTTTAGAGAGTTAAAATCTTAAATAATTTTACATTCATTTTTGGTGTAACTGTGTTTTATTTTAAAAAGGCCCGTTTAAATACAATTAAATTAAAATTATTACATCAATGCAATCTAAAATATATACAATCAACATCCCACCCTCAGTAGGCCATGGTAAAATTATCAAACGTTGACTGTCAGCGGCGATAAAAAGTTTGGGGAATACTGCACTATATCTAGGGCATTCATTCATTAAGCGAAACACAATTTTTTCTTATAAATTAGTATAAAGTACGGCAATCCGTTCGATACCGAAAAAATTATTCAAGAAAAGGAGTGTAAATCATGTTCATCTTTTCTTATGTGATGCAAATCAACCTGGAACACGAATTAGAATTTCAGAAAATAAAAATTCTAAAAAGTAATCATGAAATCTCGAAGTAGCTAGCACGTTATTTATGACACATATATTATTCTTTTTATTGTAAAGTTTTCTAAAGATATTTGTTTTTCGCCGTCGCTACAAAATTTGATGAAAATACAACATAGTATTATCATTAATTAACCTTTAACGCCCTTAGCCACTGCCTTATTAGAATAATGGTTTTCAATGTACTATGCAACACTTTTTTCCATACTTTAAGCATTTCTTTCATTGCTTTAGAAGATAATGAAAACTTTGCGGTTGCCTCCTATCCAGACAAACTCTCCTCCACAACTTCTTGCTGTGAAACACAATACGGACTCTTAAGCTCTTCAGTGATCAACTCTTAAAACTGCGTTCTTCCACAAACTCATTGATATCATTGCTATCCACTTCCAGTCTCATGACCTTGGCTTTCGTTGACTTCAAGTTCCAACAGTACTTGCTGTCTTAAATTCCTAAAATCACATTCGACAATGTTCTACGGCCAAAGCTTCTTCCAAGTAGAAGTGAGAGTTCTATTCAAAACTCCTTGTGACGCATTTTGAAGCAGAAAAAGACATGAAAATATTACTTCTAAAACTCTCTGATTTTTCCCTTCAGTCATCCCAATATTAAGTCCGAAGAGTGCTTTAGTAAACAGTTTCTTAAAGGTTTTTTTTAAACCTGCTGGTCTCTTTAGCTGGATTAAAGAAGTGGTGTCGGGAGGTAGAAACTGGATATTGTATTTCTTCAAGGAGGTCATTTTGCAGGTCTGGAGAATGAGCAGAAGCAATGACCGTGAAAAGCAAATGGTAAAGTGAAATATTGCTTCAGTGTTTGCAAATACTTAGTAAACATTTCAACTATTCAAAAAGTAAAAAAGTCCCATGTCCCACGAGCCTTGTTATATTTCCACATAGCTTCTAGCCTTCTTTTCTGTACTTAACATTTCTAGAAGACTCGTCAAGTTTCTGGATTGTAAATAAGCAGTTGTTTAGTTTCCAAATCCGTGAGACTTGTCTTTCATTGGCTTGTGCCAGAGTATTGAAATCTCCTACACACACAGTTATATAGGTTCCATCCATATCGTTATCATCTATATACTTTCTAATTACCCTAAAAACCCCTAAACTTTCATTCATAAATCATGAACCTCTTAAACTCTGTGAATACTTTAATCTCTTTATTCTTTACAGTGGTGTAACGGAGAATATTAGGGTCCCCAGCAAACTCAGGTTTTGGGACCCTACCCCAAATACGTACTTAGTGTCAATCAAGCTTTGGGCTCCTTAGAGTCCCAGGGTTCCCCCGCAATGCGGGGGTGTACGAACGCCACTGATTCTTTATATGAATACTCTCTCTTACATGAGCCTATTTAATTTATATGAATGTGAGTACTTACACACACATATATTTTTTAAGTTCGATAAATATTACTATAAGAAAAGTATCGAAAATTCAATTATTTTTTTTTATTGAAGCTGAAGAATCTTTAAATTTAAAAAAAGAAACTTTTAAAAACGATATTTAAACTGAATATGTAATCCTTTGAAAACTTAATATTATAATATAATAATATTATATCAAAATTATATATAAAATTAAATGAAGGTCAAAATATAAGATATGTAACAATATTAAAAATATATTTACGATTAAAACGTATTCAAAATAAGAATACTAATATATGAAATTACTAATAAAAATTAGATTACGATATAAGCGAAATGTACACGAAATGAATATATAGAACAAATAATATACAAAAGTGCTTATTTTAAGAAGTGAAAGATTCAAATTCAGGTCAAACACGGAGAAGACTTATTCAGAAAAGGGGGAAGGGAGGGATATTATTGGAAATTAGAGGAGATACATTAGACCCGGGGTGGGCATTACGTCGATCGCGTTAGACCGGTGGACCGCCAAAACGGAAATGTTCAAGATTGGTTGAAATATGTACAGACTAAGTCTTCCACTCACTTTAACAAAGAAAACCAACTTGAGATGAAAACGTTTTATTTCTTACGCATTTTGAATTGTTTGACAATAAATGCATCATTTGAGATTATTATATTTGTGGCTATTATTACTGTGTTTGTATTTTGCATTTTGCTTTAAACGCGGTTTTAATAGTATTCGGTTTTTTTATTTTAATTCTGTAAGTATAAGAACATATTCCGTATGTATTATTAATTTATATAAATATTGTAGATCTTTTCCAACTTCACTACACCTACGACAGTGGGCATTGGCGCACACAAGAATTTTTCAAGAGAGGAGGCGGGGTCGAAAGTCTTCCATTCTCGTATCATACCTTAATACGCAGTCAAAGATTATTTTTTTTTTTAAAATTTGTAGATTGTCAGGAACAAAAAAAAAAAAAACAGCAAAAAATAAATTACTCTAAATAAAAAAATCAGAATTAAATAATAATAAAAAAAATACTAATTACAAATACTTAATTAAATTTTACGTACTATATACATAGGATTATAATCAATCGAGAGAATAAAAGGGCTATGAGAGAGGGTCCGGACCAGTGGACCACTTCCTCGTGAGCATATATATATAAGTTATATTGGGTTCACAGCAACAGCTTGAAAAAATTAGAAGTAGCCCACACCCTGGAAAAGTCTGCCCACCTCTGCATTAGACTATTAACTACATTTAAAGGCTAATCTTCTCTAAATGAGACCTACTCCTGTGTATCTCCTCTAAGATGAAAAAAAGTTTAAGAAATAACTTTTAACACTAAAATAAAGATAACCCCCGGTCTCCAAAAAAAAAAGATTAAAAACGAAAAATAGAGTATAATATTAATTATAGACAGGATTTTTTTTCAAAATTCAATAAATATTTTCTTAATAATGCGAAAAAGCACACAACTTTTTCCAGTTGCTAACATTACTCACTGGTACATTCCAGACTAGGGAAAACAGGAAACATGTCTGATACCCTGTTTCCTTCCAGTATCAGTGCATTCAAATAGGTAAGCTTACTCTTGTCATCCATAGACGGTTGTCTTTCTAGGCCAACCACTTCAACGATTTCTTTGTATACTTTTTCTTGTTCCTCAGGATAGTCGATCAAAACTCTTATAATCGCACTAGTGAAAGCGGCCACAGACAAAACACCATCTCCCATGAATTGAATCAAGGAATTTATTAAAGATACATCTGTAAAAGAAATTAAATGACATGAGAAATTTATTACTTCCTCCGTCCCGAATTAGTTGCTACGTTTAAGCATCAAGCCTCATTTGGCAGTGGGAGAGATTTCAATATCACATAAAAGATGAATGGAATTGGGAACAACAATGTCAACCGCCTGTAACGGCGTGGCATATAGTGCACTAGGAGGCTTGACACATAGCATACGATAGACTAGAAAGAGGGCGCTGCTGTGAACTGTTTTGGCCTTTGAGTGGGAAGGAGAGAAGAAAAAGAAGGTGGTCTCGAACGTAAAATGGAGGAAGCTGCCTGTAGTTCCCGATGCGATTTATAGAGTTGTAAATATATATATATATATATAGTGATGTGCTTTGAAGGAAATAATAAAACGGTAAATTCGGTTAATTTGAGTGATGATTAATTCAACTACAAGACGATCTTACACCCCAAACAGTTAGTTTTAAATGTATTCATTCTCGGATTTTTTAACTTAAATACAGTTGTTGTAACATCAGATGCCCACAAAGAATATTGGCAATTTAATGGTTGCTGTCAAAGTCCCTTTTCAAAATATAAGTGCAGAAAAGCTTCACATTAAGATGTCTGTCGAAGCAATGGAGTAACGAAGAATATTAGGCCCCCCTGCAAAGTCATGTTTAAAACCCCAAGCCGGATCTTACAAAGGATTGCAAAACTATATGTATTCGGCGTCAATCAGGCTTTGGACCCCCTAGAATCCTGCCCCTCCCCACGATGTGGGAGTTGCGGGGGTGTACGTTACGCCACTGTGTCGAAAGCAACTCATACAAAACAACGCACTCCGTAAGGAAAAACTTCGTCAAAATCTTCCGAGAAATCTGGCTTGTAATCCCGAAGCTATATTAGGTACCAAAAAATTTATTAAATATAGCTACTAAAATTGTTTTATTTGCGATTAAAATGGTCTTAACTTGGTATTTCCAATCTCATTTTTTACTTTCCACAAAGGTAGCACTTATTTTGGGATAAATGTTTCAAAGCAAATCTATAGGGTTCGCACGCTCTTGAACCACGCTCCATTCTGTACCACCAGTATACCAGAAAGATCAGTTCTACGTAATGAAATCGCGAATCATTGGTTAGAAGACAGTTTTCTGTGCGATTACTGGTGGAAGAGTCCTTATAAAATGGGGCTTAGCTTAAGAGTGTGCGAACCCTAGATTTTTTTTATAACTAATTTGGTACTGATTTTAGGACGGAAGGAGAGAATACTTGATATATATACAGCATTCTGATAGCATTGATAGCATAGCATCCTGAAATATCTAAAAAAAAGTTTAAACAAAATAACAAAACCATTAATATCAATAATCGTACCAAAATATTCAAATGTAGCCACTAATTTGGAACAGAGGCAGTATAAAAAAAAAGACAAGCCGTCTCTCCAAACGACTAGCGCCGCTCGTCAAACAGTTACAAATAAATTTGCAACTATCACGTTGTATCATTTTCGAATACAGCTTAGTTTTAAAAACAATATAAGATAAATTAAGATAAAATCAGATATACAAAATCTGAAGCACAAAAATTAAAATGATACCAGTAAAATACTCAGCAGTAGGATCTCCTTTGCTTCGTCTTTTGTTTCTTTCCTTGATATAGTCATCTATGATGTCTCGGGCATGCCCTTCGTCGTAAGTTGCTTTATGCTCATTTATGATGTCTAACAAAATTTTTTCTGCCTTTCTATGACTCCTTCTTGCTTTATGGTATTCAGGTTTCAGAGGAAAGATTATATATCTGCAACAAAAAATAGTCATTATTGTAAAATATAAACAATCATTGATTTCTAAAATAAATACTATGCATGATATTATAATTCATTATTCGAAACTATATTGAATTAAAGTTATAGTAAAAATAGTATATTTTTAATATTAAGGCCTCTAGCCACGTTCGGATGAAAAATTTTACTAACGGATACTTTTTTTTTTATATTTAGTGTCAGTTAAATTAGAATATACGTATAAAATATTTTCAAGAATACTATTACAAGAAAAAATTATTTATAAGTAAATTTTGGGAGGAAAAATAAAAAAATAAAAGACATATTTTTAAAACATCTCCTTTTATGAAAACTGTTTCTATAATACTATTTTGCCTGTGTATGCTTAAGACTTCTGTAGAGGGCTTGAACTAGGATTTTTGAAATATATAATGTAGAAGTGCATTTATTCATACTTTAATGTATCAGAAAAATTTTAACAAAAAACACGTTATTATTTCAATTGATAATAATTCTGAAAATAATGTGAATTTTTTAGAAATAATCCAAGTTCAAGCTCTGTAAAAAACTCTTACTTTGTATATAAGCAAAGTATTATTATTATAGAAGCATTTTTCATAAAACGAGAACTTGAAGACTCTTTCTACATTTTTTTTGCGAAGTTGCAATGATATTTTTAAAAACAATTTTTATATTTATATTCTAATTCAAGTGACACGAATTTCAAAAAAAAAAAAAAAAAATTATTCATTTATACGCTTTTGCAAAATCGCAATTCTGAACGATGTCAGATACCTTAAAGACCCACAATAAAAAGAAGATAAAAATGAATTTCAGTAATATGAAACAAAACCTGAATAAGTAGTCTTTGTTCTCATCGTCTTTAGACAGTTGCAAAAACAATTCTAAGATCGATATAAAAAAAGACGTACGTACTCTTTATTTTAAAAAGAAATTCAGCAAAAACGCTAATTAGAAAAATGGCGTGTAGTATACAACATCTGACAATAAAAGTTCGGTGAATAGTCCTGTAACATTAACGTAAATGAAATATTAACAAAAGTTGCCTTACTGTCCTTTAAAATAGTCTCCCCTCATAACTATGCACCGCTGAGATCTGCTATACATGCCCTGGAAACTTTGCAAGAAGTCTTCTTTTGGGATGGAGTTCAAAAGCCTCGTCACGTTTCGTTGAATGTTAGCATAGTGGTCAACATAGATAGCACTAATTTCTCATCCCTAAATTCTAGATAACGATTTATCGCACGGATTCACGGTTAATCTGCAGTTCATCAGCTATCATGCACACAGTTAACTGACGATCTTAAGTGATTATATTCCTCACTTTCTCAATGTTTTCGTCAGTGACGGATGTCGCCAGTCTTCCGTTACGGGGTTGTCAGAAACACTTTCTTTGTTTTTCGAAAACCGGCGAACCACTCGTACACACACTTCATGGACAGTGCTCGAACTTCATAAACACGTACTAGCATCGCGTAAGTTTCTTTCGGGGTCTTGCCAACCTTAAAGCAAAATTTGAATTATTCTTTTGTTCGTTCATTTTTCTGTTCTCAGTAAAGAACCAACGCACTAAACAAGCACTTTGTAAAACAAGTCTTATTCTGAACACAAATGAGTCTCAAGTGAACAAAGATGGGGCAGATGGTCAACATCTACCACTACACATGTGCAGTGCTTTGTTTCGCCACTGTTTCCAGATCGGCCGTTCTGACTCCATTCACCTAACTTTATTGTCAGAGGTTGTAGTTTGAAACTGATAAATCCCACGTAAAATACGAATTTTTAAAACTATTTCACTATTTCGAAATTCAAGAATTTATTAAAACCATGACGCGAATTCAAGTGAACTGATATGAAGTGTAAAAATACAGTCTTTCGTTACAATTACAAATAAAATAATTCGTTGTGAGATAAAGAAAATAAACAACTGTGATCACTATAAATAATATTTATAATAATGACTTAGCAAACCATTATACAACATTAATTAAAATATATTTTAACACAAATTTCAATAAACATATTTTTTCTTAGTTATAAATAAAAAGTTGTACATTTTTTTTTCACAAACTCATGTTTATTGTGCACAACATTAAAAATAATTTTCTATCAAAAATTGGATAACATGAAAACAAAGTTTTTCCATTGCTTACTTCGCAACCTTTCCTGCAAGAAGTACATTCATTGGTGTCATGCAAGCTATTTCATCAGCGAATAAAATATTTATCTCTCGAATTTGTTCTTCCGAAATCCCAACATCACCAAACAACGAGAGGCGCATGACGGCATTGCATTTGTCAGTCAAAAGTTCTATCAGATTCAATGGTTCGCCATTCCTAGACTTGAGATCTTTGACGGTAGACTTTAAAGATTCGTATAAAGAATCAGACATTGTGTTCTTGATGGAGATTGAACCACGTTCTTTCAAAACTTGGACAAAAAAACTTACGAATAGCTTTCCAAGCCTCTCCTCTAACAAAAACAACAGCTATTTGGATAAAGGGTATGTGGTTAAAAAAAAATTTACCATAAAAAAACTTTAAATTTCTAGTATTAATCATTTGTAAATTTACCACATAAAATAATAAATATTTATAGTAATAAATAAATATTGCAATAACTAGGTAAAAGTCTGAGCATAATTTAAGTATAAAGAGCCGTAAGCATCTAACTAACAGTTTAATTTAGTTTTGTTTTGTGCAGAATCCCCAGAAATGAAATAGTGCGACAAATTTTCCTTCGATTTGAGCAGATAGTGTTAATTCTTGTATTGTAACTAAGATAAAAGTATGTTGTATAGATATTTTATGTACAATATTGACGATATCTGCTTTAATTAAAAACAGAGTTTTGCTGAAGTTCAGTGGAGTAACGTACACCCCGTATCGCGTGGGGGGCAGGATTCTTTGAGACCCAACGTGAAACATGTAAGAATTGGAGGGGGGACTGACGCTGGATATACGTAAGATCTGGGTTGGGGCCCCAAACGTAATTTTGTAGGGAGGCCTAATATTCACTGCTTAAGTTAATTTATAAAATAGTCTCAGTATATGATATTTATCAATATCATTTTTAATTTATGATTTACAGGACATCAAACTTAAATTTTAATTTTTCTATTATGCATTGAAATAAAGTTATTTCGAGGTAAGTTTATGAACTAAGGTGAGGAAGAGTAAGTGAACATGAGAAAAAGAGAACAATAAGTTTAGGAACTACTGATTTCGGAGGAATCAGATTTCATTTTCAATTACATGTCTTTAAGACTTAAAATAAACAGTGATCCATGCAAACATATATGCTTCTTCAAAGTGTTTATTATGTGAACAGACCGCAGTAGGACAAAAGTTTATCATAACTTTAGTTTCTTAAATTTTCATTAAACTTTTTTTATTAGTTTTTTTCTATGATATAACAGCGAAGAGTCATTATTTCCTCTCACTCTAATTGTAGGAATTACTTTTATGTAATTTATGTTTAGTAACTTTAATCACTTGATTAAAAATGATATTTTAGCAATACATTCTCATGTACATGTACATGCACTATATTTGCTTCAAATAATAACATACCTCAAGTATTTTTATATTATATATTATTTTTGCACTATTTAAAAAAACAACATAGTTCATTTTCAAAAAAAAAATCTGTTTCGATTCTTTGTCATTTCTGTATTTATTGCACACAACATATAAATTTTTTCTTAAGAAATAAAAATCTTCAGACATTTACTGTCATTCAGTTTTCTTTAACAAGGTCCCGAGTTTACATTATATTGCTTTATTACAAATATCAGGGCAGCAGCCACAGGCCGTGGTAGCCTAGTGGTCATGGTCACGGACTCGTTATGGCACACAGGGGGCAGTTTTCCCAATCTGGAGCACGGAAACCCCAAAAATTAAATTGCGTGACATGAATCAACAGCCCACAATTTATGGTTCTCTTGAGTTCCCTAGCCATGTGGTAAACAGTTTTTGTCAGTACGCGAATGGAAATCGTCAGCAATTTTCTATTTAGACCGGGTTTGTTCTTGTTGTAAGAAACACTTGCGATCCTCATTTTACAGTCGCGAGTTCTGTCGTTTCGTCTGAAAAGGATTTTGCAGATTTTAGCGGGGTGTTTTTGAAAATAGATCCCCATGGGTAAGTAATTTCTTTATTTAACTTTCAAATTAGGTTCAAGTTCGATTAAAAATTGTAAAAACATAACATTTAGCACAGCATGCAAATCAAAACTAACGTATGTCAGTTTTTTGTGTTTAATGGACTAAAACTTTTGGGATTGACACGGATCGATCACAGTAACACTCGTCACAAGAGTAGATATAGACCTTTAATTTAATACCAAATTTTTTAGCTGCTAATTCATGTTATTTCCAAAGTTATGATTTTTTTTCAGCGTTGGCCGATGGCATTACTCGGCGGTGCCTTATTCATTGTATGGAAGGAAGCGCAAGATACTAGCGCAAAACTAATGTTGTTTTGAGTTTGGTTAGCACTACAGCGGACTTGATAAATATGAGGACCAGCAAATTAAAATTTAGAAAAATTGTTAAAAATTGCTGCTTGTTTGTATAGGAAAAATGGATGAGGTGCCATGGAAATGAAAAGTTCTCCAAGTCAAATGATGCGTGGTTATCGGGGGAGTAAGATTTATATTATATTTTATTATTTTTAAGAAAAATATATAGCTAATATATTGTGGTATTTTATGTTTATTTAAGCTTATAATAATTACTTTTTCAGAATTATAAACTTTAAAGTGGTTTTTCTCGGTTTGTGTTTTTCGCATTCAAAATACTACTTCTTCCACAATTATTTACCAATCACTTCCATTTTTTCCTGTGCCTTATATGTAATGGATGTAACAAAATTAGGGATCCATTTTGCTATAAATTGAATACTTTTTTAATTGAAATGTGAGAAATATTAGGCTTTTGGTTGAATTTTAGCATATATACATCAACATTTTATTATTTTTTTTTATTCAAAACTAATTAAGGTATTGTAAAATCGATCCCTAAAGGTGTTTAAAGCATCCTCAGAAATATTAAAAAAATTTCATGTCAAGAAATTAATTTACACAAGAAGAGTAGAATTTTAAAAAATTTCAAATTTTTTAAAAGAAATTAAATTTGAAAATTGTGTGAAAATAATAAGTGCAAAATTTTAACTCGAATCATTTCCTTAAATAAACATTATATGAAATGCTAAAATGTAATTTTTTAATACATAAATAAAAAGAAATGCTCAAAGGGTGCCGAGTCCTTTTAAACACTACCTATTATCCTTTGTTGTACAAGTACAATGCTATGTTTGATTCTATTTGTTTAATCTTTTACAATTATTAAATTAAATTTTCTTAACTTGCCACACTATTTCTTGCATATATTCTCCCACGTGTAATTTACTGCTTCTGTTAATATTCTTAGCTCATTGCTTAAAAACTAGTTCCACGTAGCAATCATTTATTCTTGATCAAATTCAAACTTGACATTAATTAGTTAAGACCCTATTAACCTTATTTGTTAGTAAAAAACGAAAAAGAATACCCAGTTTGCATTAATTACTATGATTTTGATTATTAGATATAATTATGAAGTCTTTAAAGCCATAAAATAATTTCCGTGCGCCAGATTGGGAAAACTGCCCACTGTGCGGCGTGTCATAAGTCTAAGTCCCAGTGTCGCTGAAGTTTCTTCGTGTAGAGACGTTGAGGCACATTAAACCTGTTGAGGCGAAATCCTCCCGTTGACGTGTTATGGTAACTTGGAGAGGAGATGCAAGCTCTCAGGCATCATCCACTTCACTTGAATGCGAGGTTTAAATTTACGAGGTCCGTCGCCAATAGACCTTGTGTTGCTCTATAGAGCGACGTTAATAAACACTCACTCATTTAAGGTATCCGACTACGTTCGGAACCGTGGTTTTAAAAAAGCGCCTAAATGGATAATTTTCATGATATTTAGTGAAACTCAGGTTAGAACACATGCATTAAATTGTTTTAAGGACATTTTGACAAAAAAATTATTTAAATATAATATTTAGGCAAAAAATTAACTTAGAATAATCTTTTTTTCCAAATGTTCTCCTTTTGTGAAAAATGGTTCTATTATAATAATATTTTGCCTGTATATAGCTCAGACCTCTCTACAGAGGCTCAACTAGAATTTTTGAAAAATTCACATTATTTTTAGAGTTACCACCCATTGAAATAATTATTGGCGTTTTTTTCTTAAAATTGCTCCCCTCTGTTGTCGTAAAATATGAATAAACCCACTTCTAAGTTATATATTTCAAAAATTCTAGTTGAGCCTCTGAACAGAGGTCTGAGCTATATACAGGCAAAATATTATTATAATAGAAGTATTTTTCACAAAAGGAGAACATTTGGAAAAAAGATTATTGTAAGTTAATTTTTTGCCTAAATATTGTATTTAAATAAAAAAAATTTGTCAAAATGTCTTTAAAACAATTTTAAGCATATATTCTAATGTAAGTGACACTAAATATCATGAAAATTATCCATTTATGCTCTTTTGAAAATCACGTTTCCGAACATAGCCTTAAAACCATAGCTACGAAGAAACCATGTAGAAGTATTAACAACAACGGGGGGACTCTAAATTGGCTTTATATGAAGTCACGAAATATGTGGCAGTATTTATGTTACAATATTATAAAAGATGAAAAAATATCGAATAATAATTCACTAAACAACACAAATTACTAATTCTAATTCTAAAAAAATCTTACCATCTCTAAAAAAGTATCCTAACATGCTGAAATCCTCTAACCTTTCCCCAAAACATTCCGATTTAGTGATATGTGCTTCTCTAAGAGCCTTGATGCTTCCCAGGTTGATATACAACCGTCCGGTGCTCGTGAAACTAAAGACATCGCCGTATTTTTCCTTCATTTTGTGCAGTTTGAGATGCATGTTCTCATTGTTCATGAATGGCCATATTCCCAAATAGGGCAGACCTATAGGACCTGGAGGTACACCTTTTCTCGAAATTATGTATATTAGTGTAATGAGAATAACCACTAGAGCTACAGTGATTGCCGCTGGAGGTAATGTGGAATAGTAATCCAAAATTTCATCTAGTATTTCCATTCTGAAAATAATGCAGATGCAAACCTACAAATAAAAAACAAGTAACATTAAAAAATTAAGTCAATTTCTGTTGAGCTCAACAAAGAAAAATTTTATCTTAGCTACTTTTTATTAAATAGTAATAAATTAATATAAATATGCATAGTACACATATGACAGAATCACAATATTAAGTGACAAAACAGAAAGCGATTCTCCTTTCTATATATTGGGTTGGGCTATTAATTTTTTGTTAGTTACTATATATTCATTCATTCATAAAACACATTCTCAGAAATTAGGCCATCCCAGGTAGGATTCGAACCCACGCGCTATCCATTGCGGTACAGAGACACAGTGAGTGAATTTCCTTTTTGTGTGTGGTGTTCGACTATTAGTTTTGTTTGTTCCTTTTTATGCATAAAGTTTAATTAATAAATTAATATTTGAAAAACTGTATTAACATCAAATGCCATCCACTACAAGCTTTAAAAATGTATTTGAACTTGAGTGAATGAATAGAAAATATTGTATTAACGATTGAAAATTTGAACAAGATATATATATATATATATATATATATATATATATATATATATATATATATATATATATATATATATATATAAATATACATAGGGAGAGTGTGAACTAATAGTAGGTATTGGAATATTTCGTTAACTAATGCAAATTAATAATGGAAAAAAACGCTCGAATCTTTTTATTATTTATTTATTCATTACGAAAATTCAATATGTTTGTAAGATATAAAGAGTTTTGTCAATATTATATTTATTTTGTTTGAATCATTTACATGAATTATTATTGACATAATTAAATAAATTAGCTACTTGTGATACTTACGGTTGAAGCCCTTCAGTCACCGAGAACAATGCATTGTACGCTGTACTTTATGTTCGAGACACACCATATGGGTCAATAATAATTCTTGTAGCTGTGAGTGTTATCAGCCATTGTAGCCATTTAGTTAAGACAAACAGCAGCTAACATTCTCTTTCTCCTCTAAAATCAATGTGTCATGGCTGACAAACCGCTAGCCAATGTCTTGTTATTTACCACATTTATACTTCCTTTCAATAAGAACTCAATCTGTTGCACATGAGCAGTCCACCAAATGTAGCGTTTCTAAACAAGCGCCGATCCCTAATGACTTGACCTTTGTTTAAATCTAATAAATCAGTTGTTTTCCTACTATGTCTCTAAACATTCTACGTGTGAAAACACAGTGCATGTGCACTATATACACTTCAGAATCAGGCATGTGTACGCCATGGTTTCGTCTTCAGGCGAGCACATTGCTCTAGGTGAGGGTGGTTATATATATAAATATATATATATATATATATATATATATATATATATATATATATATACACTGGTGTGCAAAAATTAATGACGAGACGGTTTTTTTTTAATATAACTTTGTACAAAAGCTTTCCAAATCAACACATTTAATACCGTAAGATCCCCAATACGTAAGGACATGTGTAATGTAAGCAACACTTACTAAAAGAGAAATCAGAGGGATAAAAAGAAGCTTGATTGAAAAGTAGCATGGAGCGCAATGCGACTGAAGGCCAAAAACATCCCTGTTATGGGTGTCCATCAAGAAACATCCGGTCTTTAGTAAGGAATTTGATCTCCCCTGACTGCTAGGCAGGTTTCACAGCGTCTGCCCATGCTGAGAATGAGGGTGTCAATGAGTTGTTGAGGCATTGCTGCCCATTTGTCTTGCAGCGCCAATCGAAGCTCCCGAATCGTTACTGGTGGTAAGGTACGAGCTGCCAAGCGTCTGCCTAGAAAATCCCATACATGCTCGATGGGGTTGAGATCCGGAGATCGTGCCGGCCAATCCATACGTTCAATATCCTCACTCTCTAAGAGCTGTTCGGCAGCTACTGTGCGATGACATGGTGCATTGTCGTCCATGAAAAGGAACTGCAGACCCATAGCGCCTCTAAAAAGACGCACATATGGAAGAAGAATCTCGTTACAATAACGGGTCCCGTTGACTGAACCTGCGTCGAAGATGTGAAGGTCTGTACGACTACCAAGCATGAAGCCTCCCCAAACGAGAACATCGCGACCTCCATACCTGTCCCTTTCAATGATGTTCGAGGGATGATTGCGGCTTCCCCGCTCTCTCCAGATGAGTATGCGATGAGAATCGCTACTCAAACTGAATCTGCTCTCATCAGTAAAGAGTACTCGTCCCCATTCATTGTGTCTCCAATTCCGGTGTTCCCGGCACCACAGAGAATGCCTTCTCCGATGGGCAGGCGTTAAAGGTACACACCGTACAGGGCGTCGTGCAAACAGACCATCACCGTGCAGTCTTCTGGCCACGGTAAAACGCGATATCGGTCGTCCAGTCGCCTGTGTCGTGTGTCTAGCGATTTCTCCCGCTGTCTGCCGCCTGTTTCTTCTGGCCTGTAAGACAATGTACCGGTCATCTGCGGGTGTGGTTCCTCGTGGACGACCACTACTGAACCCCGGATAGCTGTTCCTGTAGTTTGAAATTGTCTCCAAAGTCGTGAAACGATGCTGTGAGCAATTCGAACTCTGCAGCCACACTTGTCACACTGCGGCCTTCCTCCAACTTCCCAATGATTCGACCTCGGGTAAAAGCATCCAGATGTCGTCTAACAGATTGATTATTCGCCATTTCTCGCTGAGGCAGCAACTCGGTGTGATTTTAACTGCTATACGGCGTGCAATCTCTTTGCCAGAAATACTGATCTTACACCGACAACATGCTTTATACTACTCAGACACTCCCCCATTACGTCTACCTGCATATCTGCGCATGTGCTACCGTACATCACCTTACTTAATCTCTTGATTGGTCTTTCTGTCCGCTCTGCCTCTTCGTTCAGCTGATATGCTAATTTTTCGACTTCGTCCTTAATTTTTGCACACCAGTATATATATATATATATACATATTCTCATACATTTTACTCTATTACAAATCATCGGATTATTTAAACGTGTGTAATTACATCATGTACACAAATGATGCATGATTATATTTCTTTTTATAATAAATTATTAATTAAAATGGACAACTCAGTTTATAACAGATCACTTAAATCAGAGTTTTTGGACTAGATGAAAGCTTTAAAATCTTTTGTTGCATAGAATTATTCCATTACAATTTGAAAAATAATGTTTCTCAATTTGATCCAAGCTTTCTATAAAAAAAAGTATTTCGTCAAAAAGAATTTATTTTGACTTTAAATTACGATCATTTTAGGATACAGAGGAAAATTAAGTATGTAAATGTGAAAAATGTACTAGAGCAGTGTTTTCCCAACCTTTTTTATCGCCGCGGACCTGTCAGCGTTGGATTTTTTTTCCGCGGCCCGCTGAGGGGAGGACGTTGATTGTTTATATTTTAAATTGTTTTTGCTTTAATAATTTTTATTTTAATTGCATTTAAACGTGCCTTCAGAATAAAATATAGCTACATCAAAAATGAAAAAAGTGATTTAACAAGGAATATACCTGTAAATTGATTTTCATAAAAAGCAGCCCAAACCCAAGAAAATATGCCGCAGTAAATAAAATGGAAATAATTTTGTTTCTTGTGCGGAGACCAGTAGTATTTGATCCACGGACCGCCATTACCGGTCCGTGGTCCGGGTGGCTGGATACCACCGTACTAGAGAAATAGAAAATCCAACCGAAAAAGGATATCGTGATTATTCCCATTTTCTGTCATCAGGAGAATACTAAATTGAAGACTGAAGGGAAAACCTACATAATGGCAAAAGAAACCGAAACAGCCCTTAACTACTGATCTATTTTTAACTGAAACCATCATTTTAGGGCTGCGGCAGTCTGATTTTTATGAGTAAGTGATGAATGAAGAGTTTAAGATTCATACTTCCGCCAAAAACAGTCATGCAGTGGAGCGAAGTTGATGGATGTTTATTTGCTAGGGCTCCGAATCTGCTTGTTGGTGATACCCAGGTGTGGAGAGTATGTCAGATGTTCGCTGCGATATTGAGTTCATCATCAGATAGTGTTTGCTTAAGTTACCATATAGATTAACATATTCATGGGAAAATGTATAATAGAAATGAGCAACTGGAAATGTTCCCACAATCGATAATTCTTTTATCGAAAATTATATGTGTAGCAAAAAAATTATTTATTTTTCATATTTGCTCATGATGTTCTAAGAAAGGGGTCTTCAACCTGTGGCCCGCGGGGCCCGAATGGCATGCTGGAGGCATATTAGTGGCCCTTCATTTGAATCTAAGGCAATTTCAGAAAAATTTCCTGCCTGCTTTTTTGTCGTAAGAAACGCCACTTTTTTCTGTTATTCTTGATATTTAAAACATTTTATTGATAGCTTGTTATCTTTTTTTTTGAGATAAAAATTTTCTTAAAATGAAGAATTTTTCAAAAATTTCATTGTATCTTAAATAATTTAAACATAAAAAATCTGACTATGCATAAAATCTTAGAAGTTTTCATAGGAAAAGGTGAATAACACACGCCAAGTATTTTTAATTCGACTTCCATTTAACGTTTTGAAACCTATAAATATATACTACAAATCTGTAACGCTATCCCTCCCCCGCTTAAAAATCACTTCCCTTAGAATCAGTTGTTGTTTCATAAACAAACCTTCCTTTCTAACTTAAATTTCCTGACTACATTATTTTTTGACAGTCGTGTGGCCCGCAGATCATTGTGGGTTTATTGATACGGGCCTCGTGCCTTAATGGTTGAAGACCCTATTCTAAGACTATGTATTGTTTTTAAATTATTGGTATCTAAGTCTTGACATTAAACTTTTGACTGCCTTGCTTATCATTTTTCTTGTCCTTACCTTTTGATTTAAAAAGGACAGGTTAAACTTCTAAAACGGAGGTATATTCATCTTTTACTCCCCTGTAACTCCTACCTCCTCTCGGAATAGATTTTTGCAAAAAACCGTTCTTAATGGATTTCTTTTCAACAAAAAAAAAAGAAGCATGCTTACAAATTTCAAGTCCGAAAGAGTCTAATAATGAAGCCCCGTCGTCGAGTGGTAGCGCGTCATACTTCCATGGCACAGGTCCAGGATTCAAACTCCGGGCTGGGCAAGGTCGATTTTGCCTTTCATCCCTTCAGTGGGTCGATAAAATGAGTACCCAGCTTGCTCGGGAAGACAAACAAAGAAGGTTTAGCGTCAAACTTACCACTTAACCGAAACATCTGTTCATGCACCTCAGCACCTAAAGTCACGAAAACTGAGATATGCACAGTAGGCCTTGACTCTTATGACCTGTTGCGCCACTGAATTTAGTTTAAGAGTCTTAATAATTCAAAAAGAGGATTTTTTTTAAATCTAAAACGCCAAAGTAACTCTCCTTGGGAGTCGCTTTCCGTAAAACACATTCCTAGTGTTTCTCTACTTAACAAAAGAGGTACTCTTGTCAAATTTCAAGTCTCTAATACAAGGGTATTCAACCTTTTTTTTCTCCTGACCGCATACATATGTCAGCCGTTTCACGCAGCCCGCAACATGTGGATAAAGGGGGAGGGGGGAAATAACATTGAAATTTAAAATGTGGAAAATTGATCATAATATTATATAACTATTGTTTTGCTTTTTTTAACTAATATTTTTTGTATTTTTATTTTTGTTACTAACACTAATTTAGAAGCATTTAAGAAACACTCCTTCACAATTTATGCATCAGCAAACGGTTTCATATGATTACCAATAATACAACAAACTTCATGGAATGTCTTTGTTACCGCTGTGATATTACCACTGACAAAGCACTTTGTTGCTGTCTCAAAGACTATTCCAGAAAAGCCTCTTTATCACTCTCTTGAAAGACATCTTCGAGGAAGTGTCATTGAAGGATTCCTGTTTATTGGTATTTTTTAAATACAGCACTTTCGTGACAAATCAAACAATTAATGAACCATTTTTGTTTTTCACTACAAAATAGTCAAAACGATATATTTTCTTCGAATATTTATCGCTTGCAAGATATGAAAGATAGTTAAAAATTAATTCCACCCACTGTTCATTCTACTGTTGTCTGTTATCACAAACAGTAATTGTTCCAAATGAAAAAAGAATAGCAATTCGTACCCGTACGATACCGACAACAAAAAGCAAAATTGATATAATATATTTCTTGACAAAGAATCTTCAAACAAATTTTTTATACAATGTTCTTAAATAAGTGAATTTCTCAGAGCAATGGGCCATGACCGGGCCACTTTAGCGTTTGGCGGGCCGCAGGTTCAGTATCGATGCTCTAATAGATCTAAAATAATCATTATTGAGTTCAGTCCCCCCCTCCAGCACCCTTTTGGTGTTGATTTTCGCAAAATTCGCTCTTGGTCGATCTCTACAAAAACGAAAGAGATTTGCCCGCTAAGTTGCAAGACCTTTGGTTTTACAGTTCCGAACATCTTCTCTTGATGAATGAGTGAGTCGCTTTTCTCTTTTATATAAAGATTGCATATAAGGAAAATCTAAATCTCCGAGGGGAGAAAAAAATACCATACAGAATTAATTATCTTTTCGAGTAGACTTTTAAGAGATACCTAAATTAATGAGTCTAAAATTGATATTGATAAAATCTAAAATTGATAAATTACAATTTATATATCGAAACTTGAAAAAATATCACTGTGTAGAGAGAGAATGCAACATTTTTCACTCAAGATAATATTTACCAAAAAATTTTTAAAAATATCATTGTAGAGATACCTAAATTAATGAGTCTAAAATTGATGGGAGACAACAAGGGGTCCAAAAGTCTTTCTTCTATTTTATTTTAACATTAAACAAAATTAATTAAAAAAAGTAGAAAAGTTTTTACAGATGTGATTGACGATCATTTTCAGAAGAGGTAACGCCTGCTCGCGCACCTCTCGCGCTCTTTCGCTGCTTCTCTTCTTACTCTCTTAAAAGTTTTGGTTTTTCTTTCACTAGTCCGAAAGTTTCCACGGTTTCAGTTCTCATTCACTGCGCCTGCGCGCGAAGACTGCGTTGCTTTTGGCTGCATGTCACAACGGCCAGCCTGACCGTACGCTGTCCGCAGCGGTATTTCCATGGAGACCAGAGGAGAATCTGAAACATACAAAAAAAAAAAAAAACGGAACAGACAAGGACTATACGACAATTATATAGAGATTAAACATATCAAAATTTTGTTGAATTAGACAGTTTCTCCATCATGTGAAGGCACCTCTTCGACATCCGGAAGGTTCCACAGGAAAACATTGTGTTTCACCGGCATAAGAACATCTTTTTCAATAAGTTGATCTTTGGTTGAACGCATCGATATTTTCCTCTGTAGAGTTCTGACGTCTGTTCAAAACGATTTCTTTTTTTTCCTTCGTTTCCACTGCCAGGGCTGAAAGATTCGTCGGAGCAACACAAACCGTCTATAATTACTATTCATAGGTGAAGGGGTAGGAGATTGGGAGATGAATTCCACGGAACTCGTTTTCATGGCACCATTGGCTTTCTTACACAATACTATATCAGAACAATAATCAAAAACACTCTCTTTTATAATACCTTGTCGTAACCAATCATCAATTTGATTGTTTACCTGTAATTTCTCAGAACAAGATAAACGTCTGGCTCTCTGACACACAGGAATATCATTTTTCAATTTAATATTCATTTTTAACTTAGTACTCTTAATTTTATTACATTTATAATTCTTAATTAGAGAACTCGAATCATTTCCAGCATTAAAGTTTTCAACATATGGCAAATCATAACTAGAGTTTTTTATCACATTTGAAACAGAAACATTTGGAAAAGAAACACCACAGTCTGCACTCAAAGAGGATTCGCTTTCCCTCAATAAAACATCGCTCTTTGCGTGGCCTAGTTTTTTTATTTCAGAATATACACTGGGATGTATAATAAATTCTTCGGTCAAGGTCGGTGATATTGCCGTTCGAACACTTAAGCTAGGAAAGTGTTGATTAAGAGAAAGATTTATCGGTTTAACTTCTACCACTCGCTGTTCGTCAAAACATGAGCTTAATGTTATGATCTCTTCGGAAGGTGTTTGCACTCTAATTAGTGAGGAATTTAAAACTGGGATCTGGCAACCTGAATCAATCAATGCTGTTACGGGCTGATTTTCCACAAAAATGTTTACGTATTCGAGATTTGAGCATTCATCGCTAATTTGTTTTTCGCTCTCGATTTTCAAAGTATTCACGTTTGTTTTATTATGGATGTGATCATTAGATTCTTTAGGTTTAAAACGCTTCTCACAGTCTCTTGCGCAATGAGATGAATCACCGCATATAAAGCAATTTTTATTTTCTCTTTCATGATATTGGGGATAGTTCTCTTTAATCTTTGGTTTAAAGTTTTGTGATTTATTTTAAAGGGGTCTTGGGTATATCCATAAGTAATAGGAATTTCTTTATGTGATCCGCTTCTAGATGAAATATAAATATCACACTCTTTAGCTAAATCAATAGGCCTAAACCAATCTTCTGCTTCTCGAATGCCAATATGAGTTGCGGTTTCCTTATTTAAAGTTTTGAACTGTTTCTCTTCGAATTTAGCTGCAGGATTTAAACTTAATGCTTTATTTTTAACCCTTTGAAGTTCGACTTCTTTTTCTAACTGTGCTAACTCTAGTTTCGCGAGCTCAATTTTTTGTTCTGAAGTTACTTCTCTTTTGTTTCGCGATACCCTCTCATCTATACAGTTTTGAATTAAAGTTTTAACGAAATCTGGATCACTTTCAAATGTACTACTGTTCTCAATTTTAGTCTTTAGTTTAACTATAGTGTCAGTATTCTCGACAATACCGTCTAGCTCCTGAACAACTCTTATGAAATCCTCTTTAAGAGCGTTTTTATACATTTTAGTAATGGAAAGATCCTACCTTTTTTTTTTCTGGCTCCCTTGTTGCTCGCACGTACGATGTATCCAATGAAGAAAAATTTCGATTCCACTGATTTCACCTCTTCGCAGGTAATATAGTTGAAATTGTAGTTCCGGCCTCTACACAGGCGGATTTTCGTCGATGGGTTTTCCAACCTCTACACAGGCGGAATATTTGTCGATGGTTCGTTGAAAATAAACCTCTACACAGGTAGAATTTTCACGCTGGATTCAAATGAAGAATGCAACCTCTACACAGGTTGAACGAAGTTTCCGAAAAATGGCGGCGCGTCTCCTCCACGGACGGCTTTTTTTTTCACGTTCCAAATTTTGATCAAAATCGAAATTTTTTTTTCAATCGCCTCTACACAGGCGGAATTTTCATGTTGAGTTCAAACCTCTACACAGGTTGAACGAAGTTTTCGAAAAATGGCGGAGCGTCTCCTTCACGGACGCTGTTGTTCATTGTCCCGACTTTGGTTCAAAATCAAAAGTTTATCGATCTATCGCGGCCGAACCCCCATAATTTGTGGGAGACAACAAGGGGTCCAAAAGTCTTTCTTCTATTTTATTTTAACATTAAACAAAAATTAATTAAAAAAGTAGAAAAGTTTTTACAGATGTGATTGACGATCATTTTCAGAAGAGGTAACGCCTGCTCGCGCACCTCTCGCGCTCTCTCTCTCGCTGCTTCTCTCTTCCTCTTAAAAGTTTTGGTTTTTCTTTCACTAGTTCGAAAGTTTCCACGGTTTCAGTTCTCATTCACTGCGCCTGCGCGCGAAGACTGCGTTGCTTTTGGCTGCATGTCACATTGATATTGATAAAATCTAAAATTGATAAATTACAATTATATATCGAAACTTGAAAAAATATCACTGTGCAGAGAGAGAGAGAGAGAGAGAATGCAACATTTTTCATTCAAGATAATATTTACCAAAATTTTTTAAAAATATCATTGTATTTAAAGAGCCAAGTAGTCAGAATTTAGCTTTAAAAATTTCTAAAAGGGTTTTATGAATTTAATTAATTATAAAATAATACACAAAATTTATTTCACGAGATGTAGCATGCCTATTTAATACATGAGGATAGTTTTATCTTCACAGTGTGCAGTCTTTTTAAGTATATTTTTGTGCAGCAATTTTAGATTTTTACAGAAAATAACAAATACAATTATCAGTTATCCACATTAATATGATTAGACTATGGATGTTTTTCTGTGTGATTCTCAAAACATAAATGTAAATTATGTGTCTTCGGGAGGATAATAAAGGCATTTTTACAATTCATTGATATTAAAAGAAATTTTTGCAATTATTTTAATAAAAGTCAGTGATATGAAAGACTCATCAGTTTCGTAATACATTCATAATTTCTAGCTTTTTTTCTTTTTTTTTTTTTTTTTTTCGTTATATTAGCAGCATAAAATTTTCAAGATTACTACGATCACAGACGACACATTTTATTTTAATACGTGCATAAATATTTTAAAAATTAAGATAAAGCAGTTTTGAAAAGTACATGCCAAACGAATATTTATTATTATAAGCAAGAAAAAAATGACAAAATATCGTTATTAGAATATGTATAATACAAATGTATTTTTCAAAAAAAATATTTTTATAGCAGGAAAATCGACTATAGACATATTTTTTACACACAAAAAGAAAAAATTAGTCCAATTACGAATTCTTGTCCTTAATTTTTCAAAATTCTTTTAATTCAAACTTTTAAACTTGACACAGACATTCCTATAATCATAGTTTTAAATTTTATTATTTGTGGTGTTGCTAAATGATTAAATATTCTGAAATTTGAACGTTTGCCTTATCCGTTTTGAAAAAACCCTCCCTATTACAAATAAATCTCGCGCCAAAACGAAACCATTTTCAAAACAACTTTTAATTTTCGATATCGCCAATTCGGGAGGAACAGAAAACGACAACAGATGCGAAAAGTAATGCAAACGTACACTTGAGTAAGGAAATTCATATACTTACTCTTTCAGCAGTTGATCTTAAGTTGGATTAGTGCTTGTCCGCAGTTGGATGTAACACATTAGAGATAGTCTCCCTCTTTCGCAACTGCGCAGTAACTCTTTCTTTAAAAAATGATAAGCTTACAGTTTCGCTTTCGTCAAAAGATGTCGCTACAATCGTAGTTTCGTTCTTTTCATCGTTATTTTTAAACTTCGTTTGGTTAATTTTTTCCCTTGTGTTTACTTTTGTTATTGTTGGTGGCGTGGCTACCTTCAATGTCAAGCTCCTAAACGTCCACCTGCACACGTGCATGTAAATCGGTGACGAATCATGATTTTTTTACACAGATATACTCTGTTGAATTATCCGAATCTCATACGCTCAATTTCGCTGTTTATTATTTGGAATAAAAAAAAATCCGATTCTTTTTGGAAGCAGCACATTTCTTTCGATCTCTCATTTTTTTTTTTCCTTCTATGTTTCTGAGCTGTTTAAAATACAACACGAAACTGAATATTTTTTCTTGTTAAAGGAATATTGCAAAAGAAACATATATGCAACAAAAAATTATGTGTATTACAATACATTTTAATTACATAGATACATGGTACATATGTATGTATTAAAAACAAATCAATGAAACAAAGCATTCACAAGAACTGAATGAAACTTAAAAATAAACCATTAAGTTCTTCTATTTTTGCTCAACAGCCTTAAGAAGCTCTCTCTCTTCATTTTAAGCGAAATAAAAGCATGCTTTCCCCTTGAGCTCCTGGGCATTGTACTTGTAAAAAAAATTCTTCCAAAATAAAATAAAAAACGCGAACCCAACTCATTGATTTTTATTCCCACTGCAAGCAATGTACTTGTCACCGAATTCCAAAGCCAACTGATGTGAAATGAGATGTTTTTGTGTGGTGTTTGTAGGGGTGGGGGGTGAAAGTATCTTTGATAAACAAAATTTGCTTGTGACAGGCTATTCTGAGTGTATTTCAAATCCAAATCAACCTCCTTTCTCCGAAACATGTGAAACCACCTCTCTTTCATTTCACATCCCTTTTAAATCTCGCCTGCGCGACTTCAACAAAAGGGGAAAATTTTCGTGTTAAGCGATTTTCGTTTCGTGTTAAGAGAAAAAATATGCATGTAATTGCACAGTAGTTTGTCGGGACCTATGTATTATTTCGTGTAAAACGTATTTCATTGTATTTTCTTACAAACCACAACGACAAAAGACAATATCATCAAAATTAATATTAACCAGTGGCGCATATAAGAGGGAGGAGGAGTTTATTCACACAGTGGCGTAAAGGAGAAAATTAGGGGCCCTATGCAAAGTTAAGTTTTGAGCCCCAAGCCGGATCTTACAAAGGAGTGGAAAACTATAACATGAGATGACTTTGGGCCCCCTAGAATCCTGAACCCCGCGATGGGAGGAACGTGTTGAGAGAGTGTACGTTACGCCACTGGATGTATATTAAGGTATCCGACTACGTTCGGAACTGTGATTTTAAAAAAAAGCGCATAAATGGATAATTTTCATGATATTTAGTGTCACTTAGATTAGAATACATGTATAAAATTGCTTTAATGACATTTTGATAAAAAAATTTATTTAAATACAATATTTCGGCAAAAATTAACTTAGAATAACGTTTTTCCAAAATGTTTCCTTTTGTGAAAAATCTTCGATTATAATAATAGTTTGCCTGTATATAGCTCAGACCTCTGTACAGAGTCTCAACTATGATTTTTTTGAAAATTCATATTATTTTCAGAGTTACAACCAATTGAAATAATTATCGGCGTTTTTTCTTAAAATTTCTCCCCTCTGTTGTCGTAAAACATGGATAAACCCACTTCTAAGTTATATATTTCAAAATTCTAGTTAGGCCTCTGTAGAGAGGTCTGGGCTATATACAGGCAAAATATTATTATAATAGAAGCATTTTTCGCAAAGGAGAATATTTTGAAAATGGGTCATTCTATCTTCATTTTCTTTCAAAATATTGTGCTTAAATAATTTTTTATTATAATACTATTCTTAAAACAATATATACATTTATATACATTTTCTAACCTAAGTGACACTAAATATCATAAATGTTATCCATTTATACGCTTTTGCAAAATCACGGTTCCGACCGTAGTCGGATACCTTAACTCTATAGAGGTTCAAAATTATCTCATTGGCGTGGTGTGAGTTTTTGGAGAGCAAGGTGCTGGCTTTTTATTACATTTAGGACAATATCCATTGAAAGAAGAATATGATTCATTTATAGTGGGAGCATTATATCGATATATTAAATTATAAGAAACTGTGATGAATCATATGACTTCAAGTTCTGGTTTTTAGCAGACAACGATTTAGTACGACAAAGAGAACATGCACTCAAGGGTTTCTGTCTTTGATTATCTCTTTATTTTAAGTGAGAGATAATCAGAGTCCTATTCTATCCTTTTTGAATTGTTTGAGAAAACCTTTGACAAACTTACTTTAAAAAATTGTTCCGAAGGGAAGTGTCTTGGGGACGGAACGACCCGCTCGTATACTTATTTGACTCTATTCACATACAGGGTGAGCACATAAGATGGACCCTATTTTAAAAAATCATATTATCAGAACTACTGCACTTATTACAATAAGTGATACATGAATGTTAAGAGAAATATACCAAGTTTTTTTTTTTTCCTGCCAATGATCAAAAAGTGGCATCACATTCAAGGTCACTAAGATTAAAAGTCAACCCCGCCGACAATGGCAAAGACGGATTAGAGCAGGGGTGGGCAGACTTTTCCAGGGTGCGGGCTACTTCTAATTTTTTCAAGCTACTGCGGTCTACCCAATGTCATTGGCGCACACAAGGAGGCAGGGGTCAACTGGTCCGGAGCTTCTTCCGTAGCCTCTAATTTTTATCCGATTGATAATAATCCCATGTATATAGTATGTAAAATTTAATTAAGTATTTATTATTAATATTTTTTATTATTTAATGTAAATTATTTATTTAATAATTTATTTTTTACTGTTTTTTGTTCCCGATAATCTACAAAATTAAATATATACACTGGTGTGCAAAACTTAAGCGCAACAATGTAAAAATTTAGCAGATAGTCATGAAATGTCAGAAAAGGAGGTCTGGAGATCAGTACAGTGAACAAGTAAGTCAGTAGAAAGGTCATGCGTATGCAAATATCAGGAACCAAATGTCAGAAGCGACGTGAGCGTACGCAAAACGCGTGATGTCGGCGCGCGCTGCTCAACAGTAGAATTAAATGAAGGACGGAGACGCAATTCAACATATTTTTGTAAATTGCCAGTGAGTCAGTTCGTAAAATATGGCTAGAAGAAATCACCTGAACGACTTCACACGTGGAAGAAGGATTGAAAAGCTGGAGGAGGGGCGTACCGTCACCAGTGTAGCTGCAGAGTTCGGAATCAACAGAAGTGTCGTTTCGCGCGCTTTGAAAGCGGTCCAAACCACAGGTACAGCTGTTAGAAAGGTTGGTGGTGGCCGCCCGAGGACGACAACTGCAGGGGATGACCGATATATCATCCTGCGGGCGAAAAGAGGCTGACGGCAGTCAGCAAGCGTCATTGCTCAGCAACTCTCTACAGCAACGGGGGTGACAAGTGTCGCGGTTTACTGTGGTCAGACGCCTTCACAAAGGGGGCCTATTCGCCCGCCATCCTGAACGCCTCCTCCCGTTGAAAGTTGACCACCAACGCCACTGTTTACAGTGGTGCAGAGAGCACAAAAACTGGACAACTGTCAATGGAGTCGTATCCTCTTTACGGATGAGAGTCGGTTCAGTACCAGAAGCGATTCTCAACGCATTTTGATTTGGAGAGAGATCGACACGGTTTTATACCAGTAACATCAAGGAAAGACACCATTACGATGATCCTGGAGTTCTTGTCTGGGGAGGCATTATGCTGAACGGGCAAACTGAGCTCCACATTTTCGATAGAGGGTCTGTAATCGGGGATCGCTATTGTGAGGAGGTACTTCTTCCCCATGTGCATCTGTTCTGAGGTGCCATTGGCCCAGACTTCATTTTTATGGATGACAATGCCCGGCCACATCGGACTCTTTGCTGTTGAAGAGCTGCTGAAAGTGAAGATATCACTCGAATGGACTGGCCAGCGTACTCCCCAGATTTAAATCCTCATCGAACATGTGTATGATGCTTTGGGAGACGTATTGCAGCACGCTTACATCATCCGAGAACATCCAACAACTCAAACAGATGCTGATTGAAGAATGGGTACTCCTCCCGCAAGAAATGTTGCACCAGCTGGTTCTGAGTATTGGAAGCGGTGCGAAGCAACCATTGCAGTGAGGAGGGCATATTAAGGAACATCTGCTTGTTGTTCTTCCTGTTGATAGACCATCATGAGTCACGATACTATGCGTTCAATAAAAACTTGTTTTTGTTTCATTCCATACCGTATGCATTGTATTCTTTTCAGCGCTGATGCTTTTGCCATCCTTTGCGTACATAACACTCCCCTCATTTCTGAATTTCATGCCTCTCAGATGATTCTTCGTGAAGTTATGGCATAAACCCACTGTTGCTTGTTTTGCACACCAGTGTATATATATACACTGGTGTGCAAAAATTAAGGACGAGACGGTTTTTTTCAATATAACTTTGTACAAAAAGCTTTCCAAATCAACACATTTAATCACCGTAAGATCCCCAATACGTAAGGGATATGTAATGTAAGCAACACTTACTAAAGAGAAATCAGAGGATATAAAGAAGCTTTATTGAAAAAAAGTAGCATGGAGCGCAATGCGACTGAAGGCCAAACATCCCTGTGATGGGTGTTCAGCAAGAAACATCCGGTCTTAGTAGGGGGATATGATCTCCCCTGACTGCTGGCAGGTTTCACAGCGTCTGCCCATGCTGAGAATGAGGGTGTCAATGAGTTGCTGAGGCATTGCTACCCATCTATCTTGCAGCGCCAATCGAAGCTCCCTGAATCGTTACTGTGCGTAAGGTACGAGCTGCCAAGCGTCTGCCTAGAAAATCCCATTAGTACATGCTCGATGGGAGTGAGATCCAGAGATCATGCCGGCCAATCCATACGTTCAATATCCTCACTCTAAGAGCTGTTCGGCAGCTACTGTGCGATGACATGGGCATTGTCGTCCATGAAAAGGAACTGCAGACCTATAGCGCCTCTAAAAAGACGCACATATGGAAGAAGAATCTCGTTACAATAACGGGTCCCGTTTACTGAACCTGCGTCGAAGATGTGAAGGTCTGTACGACTACCAAGCATGATGCTTCCCAAACGAGAACACCGCGACCTCCTTACCTGTCCCCTTTCAATGATGTTCGAGGGATGATTGCGGCTTCCCTGCGTTCTCTCCAGATGAGTATGCGATGAGAATCGCTACTCAAACTGAATCTGCTCTCATCTGTAAAGAGTACTCTCGTCCCCATTCATTGTCTCTCCAATTCCGGTGTTCACGGCACCACAGAGAACGCCTTCTCCGATGGGCACGCGTTAAAGGTACACGCCGTACAGGGCGTCGTGCAAACAGACCACCACCGTGCAGTCTTCTGGCCACGGTAAAACGCGATATCGGTCGTCCAGTCGCCTGTGTCGCGTGTCTAGCGATTTCTCCCGCTGTCTCCCGCCCGTTTCTTCTGGCCTGTAAGACAATGTACCGGTCATCTGCGGATGTGGATCCTCGTGGACGACCACTATTGAACCCCCGGATAGCTGTTTTGTAGTTTGAAATTGTCTCCAAAGTCGTGACGATGCTGTGAGCAATTCCGAACTCTGCAGCCACACTTGTCACACTGCGGCCTTCCCCTCCAACTTCCCAATGATTCGACCTCGGGTAAAAGCATCCAGATGTCGTCCAACAGATTGATTATTCGCCATTTCTCGCTGAGGCAGCAACTCGGTGTGATTTTAACTGCTATACGGCGTGCAATCTCTTTGCCAGAAATACTGATCTTACACCGACAACATGCTTCATACCACCAGACACTCCCCCATTACGTCTACCTGCATATCTGCGCATGTGCTACCGTACATCACCTTACTTAATCTCCTGATTGGTCTTTCTGTCCGCTCTGCCTCTTCGTTCAGCTGATATGCTAATTTTTCGACTTCGTCCTTAATTTTTGCACACCAGTGTATACATGCTTGACTGCGTATTGGGTTGTAATACGAGAATGGTAGACTTTCGGGACCCTCGACCCCGCCTTCCCTCTTGAAAAATTCTTGTGTGCGTAGGTGTGTATTCTTGTAGGTGTGGTGAAGTTGGAAAAGGTCTACAATATTTATAATAAATTAATAATACATATAGAATATGTACTTACTTACAGAACTAAAATTTTTAAAAAACCATCACTTTTTTAAACCACGTTTAACAAAACGCAAAATACAAACATAATAATAATAGCCACAAATATAATATCACAAATGATGCATTTAATATCAAACAATTCAAAATACGTAAAAAACCGTTTCCATCTAAAGTTAGTTTTTTTGTTATATCCTGTAGAAGACTTATAGTCTGCACGTACTTCAGCTAATCTTGAATATTTCAATACTACTAACAAGCTAAAATCTTCAGGCGATCACCCCAAAATATCTTGGCGGGGTGCACCAGTTGATCGCGATCGACGTATTGCCCAACCCTGGATTAGAGTATGCGCGAGGTTTTTTTTTTTTTTTTTTTTGGTTATTTCGGTGCAACGTGCATTTAGAAATTGTTACGGAAAAGAGACACCAACCAACAAGGGTATTCTGCGATGGTATCATCAATTTAAAAACAGGATGCTTGTATAAAAAGAAAAGTAGTGGCCGACCAAGAGTCTTGTAAGAAGTAACTAAAAGGATGAGGCAGAGTTTTGTTCGAAGACTGTGAAAAAGTTCCCGCCTATGAACTTGTCCCAAAAAAAAAAAAGGGTTTAAAAATTTTCACGAAATAAATTGAATTTCAAGCCATATCATCTGCAATTGACACAACAAATAACAGAGTAATTGTGCAGCATTACGAACCATTGATAGAGTGATGCTACAAACTGTATGGAACGATCTGGATTAGGATTGACATATGCCGTGTAACAAAAGTGTCACATATCAAACATTTGTAACAGAGAAAAACTTGTTATGTTTCTCTTACATTCATGTGTGTGTATCCCTTATCGTAATACGTGCAGTAGTTTCGATAGCATGATTTTTCAAAACTCGGGTCCATCTTTGTGCTGACCCGGTATTATTGTAGCCTTAACTATCATATCACTGGGAGAACGGATGAAAACAATGAGTCCTATATGCTTAAGAAATTACATATTTAAAAAATCAATACAGTTCATTTATTTGAGTTCTTAAATACACAAACTCGGTACAAAAATACTAGTATTGTTTTCAAATTATTACATAAAGATGTTTTCAGTCTAGGGGAGACAGCACTTGTAAAAACACTTTATCGCTCCTCAAGAGAAGTGGAAGACCTCGTAAAACAGCCATTGATTCCAAGAGAAACTGCCAAATTGTCTCTTTGTATACCACCTCGTCGAGAGGGTTTTCGGAGGTGTAGGTGGAGAGTGTAATGCTGCATATTTAAAAGCCTTCCTTTTCTATTAAACGGCAACAAGATGGCACTACTAGTTCTCTTGAAGGGAAATTCATTTCATCCCAAGAGGTAGTTAAGAGTAGGATTGCCCGTGCATTTAGTAGAAACTGCCTTTTCCCATAATAAAGATCATGTAGAATGTTCTGAAA